>PVKS010024543.1:0-30947 GCA_004027875.1 Aplodontia rufa | reverse complement strand
TATATCTCTAAAAAAAGTATTAGGTTGTAAATCATTACATCTTATCTGGATTTAACACAGGCTAATAGACCAATTTTCTCACTGACCAGGGTCTTGTCCCCAACTCCACAGATGAGTGGAGACAATCGACCCTTAGTTCTCTGGGTTAAGCTGATTTTACTCAGCATGATCTCTTCCATAGCCATCCATTTACCTTCAAAGGCTGCAATATCATTGTTTCTAATTGCTGTGTAATATTCCATGGTATAAATGTACCACAGTTTTTGGATCCATTCTTCCAGTGTGTTTTATAATTTTTAAACTGAAAGGTTAACCTAGTTTCTATGAAGAACAAGAAAATAAATCTTGCTTACTAATGGAATTAAACAAAAGCATTCTTCTGTTTTTGCTATTGTATATACTGGGAGTTACAGTTCTGACCCTGAAAATGAATTCCCATCTGTGATAAGTAATAATATAGTGTATAATTTTGCGAAGATGAAAAAATCAGTTGTAGCAATTGGATAGGACCACTGAATGAGTCTTCGTGAAAAAAATTATTTTAGAAAAATTACTCCAATATAATTATATAAATTCTTAATATTGAAAGAATCAATTAAGGCAGAATAATTAATTAATATTAATAATATAACTATGTGCCAGAAACACACTGAAGATATTTTTGATCTGTGACAATGTTGAACTTTACCTGATTTCAATATTTCCTGAGAAAAATAAAGTTAAAAAATCTATCAATGTGTTTTCTCTACAATCCTCCACCTTTTCATGTTGGAGAATGGTTCATAGTGAAGAAAAACTGTTTTCCGTAAGGAATAGAAAAGATTGTCCCCCCGAAGTCTTGCCTGTGTCTCGCCTCCCTTGCTTATGCTGGAAGGGCCTCAAGCTTGGTCCTTTCATTCTGAGCCTGCTGACAAAGCTAGACACAGTCCCTCCAACTCCACATGCTTGTCTCGTGAGTGATTAGTGGAGATTAGAGCTGTTGGTTCCTCTGAAGCTAGCTAACATTTCCTGTTGAGCTCATTGATTGAGACAGTGTCCCTACCTGTAAAGCAGTCTGTCTCCAAATCAACCACCTGTAGCATGTTTCCATCCTCCCATAAACATGCATGGTGGAACCAATCTCCTAGGACACGCTCAGTTTCAGATCTGGGGCTCTCTACCTATGGATGTAGCCCAAATAAAATCAATCTCTCTCCTTTCTTTCTCTGACAGCTTTTACGTTAATTAGGTTTTCCTTTGATCTCTGGAGGCATTCTATAGATGAGCAACATTATGTGCAAAACGCAGGACAACACAAACACTGGACAGAAAGAAGGTGTGATTTCCATGTGAAGCAACCCATTTGCACACCAGACTCTGCACTTAGCTCTGAGAATAAAAATATGTGCAAGATGCTTCCCTGATAATCTTATGTTACAGTGTGAGATGCAGCACTTTTAAGAGATTGTTTTAATATTGTGTAAAGACTGTGGTACATGCTCATGTTAGGTCATAGAGAAAGAAAACAGCATAGCAGACAACTGCATAAATACGTTCAGGGGGTGATCAGTGACCTGAGACTTAAATAGTAGAGTGAACTTGGTGAAAAGGAGAAATGATGGAAGACTCTTCACTCCATGAATACAGAAAGTCATCTTGACTTTTGTCCTTGTTAGCAATTAAAAAAAAAAGCCTAAGCTGTATGAGTATACCTAAGGAATCTGGGAAGCTGATTTAGCCACTGTTAAACCCATCATATATGTCAAATGCACTTATTTTACTCTTAAATGCATTAAAAGAACCTGCAGATAAACGCCAGTTTGTAAATAAGCATGCTTAACATTGAATAAACACATTTCATAATATAAATAGTACTGAAAAATTGACATTTTATGACTGAATTGGAAAAAATAATTGCCTTTAGGTTTTATCTGTATTAGGGTTCATTGCAATAAAAATATGAAACAGTATTCTCAAGGTGTATTCTGTGGTGCTCTCTCCCTAGATATTTGATATTAGAATTATTGAAATAATCATTGTTCTCAAAAAAAAATTTTATTGCTTTTGCTTCTCCATTTGCATTGTTATCTTCTAAATGGAGAGCAATTCTCTAATTTTTTAATGAAGCATTATTTGAATCACCATTTTTGCAACCTAGTTTCCCATGCCTTTACTGTATTACCATGTGCATATCTTTATTTCGTTACTTATCACAATGAACACAACTTAATTTTTCCTTTATTTACATTCTCCCAGGAAAACAAAATTCCATAAGAGTGGTAGCCACAGCTTGCTTATCCTTAATTCTTAGGACTTAATTCTGTTCTTGAAAGATGGTAGATCCTAAGAGTAGTATTCAACGAATAATTTATTTTTGGCTAATAAAAAAAGAAAAGAAAGAATTACAAAGGGAAAAAATATGTGGATTATCCAGTTTGAATCAAATCAAATAATTCAAAAGATAATAAGCATATGTCCTGAATTGAATCTAGAAGTCATGTGACCTTGAATGTTCTAAGTGAGTTTCATTTAGGGAGGTAAAAGTGATTCAGGCAACTAATTCCAAAAAGGAATAGAATATAGCTTGAGTAAAAACTTGATGTTCTTATTAATATTATTTCCAAAGACATTATTGCCATCTTTTAGAAGTTTATAGGATTCCCTGTGGGTCTGAAGGAGGATTCGGTGACAAAAAGGGAACAATTGGATTGAGAGAGAGACGATAACCTAGTTTTGTGCTCTATTCCTCAAAGAGAAGCCAGAAATGGGAAGAAGGAAAGACGATTCATAGGTTTGGAGATTTGGGGGTTTTCAGAATTCTTTAACAATGATTAAGTGCAAGAAACATATGGAAAACATTTGGTCCCATTTATAATCCAGAAATGTCTAGCTAACTCTATAGCACATGGGGGTAGAAAGGAATGGGGTCAAGTCTGAAAATATAAATCACCGTCATTCCTGCAGCCTTGATATTTGAAATCATATGAATAGAAGACCAAAAAATAATAATAAGGGCACCGTAGCTTAACCCTCAGGGGCATCACTTGTTACCGGTTAACCAATATGGCACAGGTGTTCAAAAGCACACAGTGATTTCATGTGCGAAAACAAAGTACTTCCAGGAATGCAATGTGACAGGGATCAGAGTGACAAAGCAGCATTTAGAAAAGAAGCCGGATGGGATGGAGCAAGTGTTCTGTGAAAAGTCAATTTACTCACACATGTTCACAAAGAAGGACGCAGTATTTGCAAGACAATGCTTAATTATCTGGACAGGGAAGGTGGCATCTGTGGGGTAAAGTGTCCTCAGTGAGTACAACACTTTAGTAACTGCTGTCTCATCCTGAGCCAACATCTGTGACAGAACAAATTGATTAACCCTTCCAAATGGTAGTATTTAGGGACATCATCCAATGCGTTCTTTTATTAAGCTGGTGACTTACGCAGACCTATTCCTCTCCTAGTAATCTGTGAAGGGAAAGTAGGAACAGAAATCCTTATTGCAACATTCTTGGAGTACAAAGGTACTGGAAGCTGAAGATTCAATTGTGCTTTTGGTTTGATACATAGAAATTCAACACTTCTGACTGTGATGAATTTAACTGTGACCTTATTGTTTGTTTACTAACCAAAGGGTCAGAATCTGATTCTCCACCATTTACCTTCCAGATGTGAATTAGTACTGTATACTAAAAATTTAAGAATCTGTTAATGGCTGTTGGCAAAATTCTTAGACTAGGATTTTTGTACAGATGAATACTTTACTTTTGATACAAAACTCTGAATTCGTAAACTCTAGTTTAAAATGTGTATTTATTTTTAAAAAATCAGATCAGTATTAAAAACCATGCCAGACTGAACCTGAGAAATAAGCCTTAGGGAACATTAGTATTTCAAATCAAGATACTTACATTACTTAAGCTAATTTTAAACCGTAGAAGCTAATCAACCACATGATAGCTTTGTATTTCTTAAATTAAACTCTCAAATTAAAAGTCAAGCGTTCCACTTGCACACATTTTAACGTTCCAATGTGGCTTATTTCATTAAGCCTTCTTATAAATATTCTACAATCATAGATTTCCTTTATATGAATAATCATAATATTTAACATTTACTGAAAAGTTTTGAACTTTTTATGTTATTTAATTGGCTAAACCACCAAGAATTTTTTGAAAAAGTTATTATCTGTATTTTTCATATAAAAAGGTATACACAGATTAAGCAGTTTGAGCATGGTCAATATTTAAAATGGTTTAGATTTGAGATGGCAGTCACACATATATGAATATTATATGTTTTAGCATGTATTCATATGGAAAGTATTTCTATAACTTTTTCTTCAAAATAAGAATGCCACTGACTTTCTATTCATTAGCTATATTGGAAAAGTTAAAAGTTACAAAACAAACACAGAATCTATGAAAGTTTCCTAAAAATGTTGCTGCATGATTGTTGTCATTAAAGCTATTTTATCAAAGGCATCTGCTACATAAATTTTATCCATATGGTCATAAACTAAAAATTATTTAACAACAACTAAATTTCCGAAAGTGCCTATGTTATTCAGCTTTTCCTCACTGTGGCCAAAAATCTGGCAAAAACAACTTAGAGGAGGAAAGATGTATTTTGGATCACAGTCTCAGAGTTTCCATCCATGGCTGGCTGGCTCCACTGCTCTGGGGCCATGGTGAGGCAGCACATCATAGCAGAAAGACTTCAGGGAGGAAAGCTGCCTCAGGGAAGCAGAGAGAGGGGTGGAGGAGGGAGGAGACCAGGGGCATACATAGTCTTCATGAGCCCTACCCTAGTTCCACTTCCGCCAGCCACGATTCACTTCCCCATGGCTTCTGCCTCTTCCCACAAGTCCATTCAAATGACTCATCCACCAAATGGACGAATCCACTCATGTGGTCAGAGCTTTTATGATCTAGTCACTTCCCATAAGCCCCAACACTGTCATTGATGCCTTGGTGACCAACCCTTCAACACATGAGCTTTTGAGGGACATTCCAGATCTAAACCATGTAAGTCACTTATGTTACATTCTATTTTCTGCTAAGACCTTTAAGGGCAGTTTTATAGTTGCCTGAAACTGTTTCAGTTCTTCCATTTGAAAAAGAGCAGCTGATTCCCAGAGTGCAGAGCCTGTCGTTTCTTTCCATACAGTGAACATTTGTAAGTAGCCTTTTGAGTACTGCGATATGTCCTAAATTCTGGAGACTAGTAATGCGTAATCCTAATAGTCCCACAGTGAAAAAGCACAGCACAATAACATCTGTGAGCATAGGTGTAGATAAATATATCATAGGCAAAGGTCTGACGTAAAAAGTCAAAGACTAATTAAATCTGTGGAGGTGAGAGTGATCACGGTCATGTTTTTTGGTGTCTAGGAGGGGCTCCTGGTATGGTCATGAATAATGAATAGCTAATAAGTAAACATACACTAGAGATGTGTGATGACATAATTTTTAAATGCCCTCAGGAAAGGTATATGTTATGAGCAAAAACTTATTTTAACTAAAAATCATGACATAGATGATCCTTCCTGCTACATTTTTGCAGTGTACTTTTTAACAAAGTAGTGAAATGAGATATTACATGCAAACAAATTTTTCTCCTGCTTTTCTTCCTTTAAAATGTTTTTCAAGATATTTTCAGTTAATGTGAACATTACAGCTCAAATTACAAGAATTTAAGCATCAAATTTAGAGTAGTTAGAATTGCAGTATCCATCCATTTCCCAAGCATGTATCCATTTAGTCATTTAGTACATCATTTACTGATTATGTATGATATGGCAGCTATCAGCAGCATTTTATAATACATCACAATGTATCAGCACAATATATTATATCATGTTTACATCTGAGAATGGAGAAATAGACTCATTAAATTTCAAGCTCAAAGGAAGACAGTTTATGTTTTGTCAGGATGTGGTTTTCAGAATACAGAACGTAGAGAGGAAAACAGTCACATTACTAATTATTACATATCAGGACCTCTATTATAACTATAGAAATAATTACAAAGAGCTGTAGAGGAAATGTGAGGAAGGAAAAATTCTGCAGGTGAGAGCTAAGTAGGGTAAGAAAAAAAAGTTCAAACCAAATTTTCATTAAATTTTAATTAAGAAAAAGTGTTATATAAGTCACCTGTACTTAGTCTAGATGCCAGAATTATTTATTTGGAAATTTGGATACATTTGGCTCAATCTTCCATTCTATATTCTATTTGTCCAATGTCCTTTCTGTTATTTCTGCAAATACCTGGAAATTTAGATAAAAAAAATACATACAAGATTGCATTTTTCATTATGGTTTTGCGTAATGAAGGGATTTGTTGTTACATTTTCAAACATTTTTATCCCCCCTCCATCCTCCTCCTTTCCTCCATGGCCCACCATCCCCAGCCTGTGATGTTGCCCCCAAGTCAATTAGCGAGCCCACTCCTGAATATTTTCCCTGAAGATTTATGTTCAGCATACTTCAGTGGAAAAGCTACTTCAGTCTTTATAACAACACAATTCACAATAGCAAAATTATGGAATTTACCCAGATAACCATCATTGTATGAATGGACTGGGAAAATGTGACACACACACACACACACACACACACACACACACACACATACACACACACACCATGGAACTTTACTCAGCTATTTAAAAACATGAAATCATGACCTTTGCTGGATAAAGTATGGAGGTGGAGAAAATCATGCTGAGTGAAATTAGTCAAATCCAGAAATTGAAGGGCTGAATGTTTTCTCTCTTATGTGGAAGCTAGAGTACATTATAGGAAAGAGTAAGAGAACAATAAATGTAGATGAAAAACTCATCAAACACAGATTACCAGTAGACTTGAGGGATTTAGATTTTTAGCAGCTTCAGCCACTGGGATTACATGTTCGCAGACTGCTAACTGGATTTCACAGCATCAGCCCCTTCCAGTTTCACCCAAAGCCAACCAACAAGAAAAATAACTCATAAAATATTATCCTGGTTCCTAAATTTTATTTGAATACATCAATATTCGGTAACTTTAGTTGGAATTCCATTGTGGTGCAAGTCCATTTAAAGATAAAGAAAAATACTCTGGATAAATCCAAAGGAAATCTGCTTATATTTTAAAACAAATATATTTTTCCTCAAATCCACACATATACTAAATAAGAATCAGTGAAAAAAAGCTGAATTCCCTACAAAATTAATTGATACAGAGCATTAATCATTGTTCTCAAGGAAAACAGGTGGGTTTCCAGAGTCTCAGGCTAACTTAGTAGTGATGGCCTTGGAATATTTTTCCTTGTGGGTATAATCAGTCAACTTTATGTTCATGTCAGAGCAAATCCTCATATAATACCTAATTCTGCAAGGCCATAATATAAGGAAGGTTTATGTTCAATAAATCTGCTGTTTAAACAGAAAAGAAAAGATAATGGGTAACTTTCCCCATGAAATGAGAATAACTGAATACCTCAGTCCATTTTTCCTATATTCTAAGTGTAAATATATACATAAATAATTCAAAAAATAATTTAAAATTTTAACCTGATGTACTGTACAATTATTGTATGATTTAAGCTAGAGTAATCTCTTTTTTTATGACCTCATGTCCCCAGGTGCTCTTGGTGGCAATATCTCTAGTCAATTCATTTTAAATTGGCAGACAGGGATTTTAGACTTTGAAATCACCTGAATTTTCTAAATGCAGACATGAACATTTATGAGTCATTTATACTACATTAAATTTTGTTCTATGTTTTTGGCATGCGATAAAGTTCAATTTAATATTTTATACACTCTTTTAATGCTCTGGGTTTTTTTCCTTGCCGTATATAACAAGATCACCTTGGGTATTTTTAACTTAATAGAAGTTCTAAGTAACAAGAGAGTGGGTTTTTTTTTTATTCCCCACATTATTTTTAGCACTTTGTTTATGAAATCATTTGTTATTGATTTTACCCATACTGTTCTATAGTTGATTTAAATGTTTGCATATTGTTGACAGTATGAGTTCGGTAATTGTTGGATGAATGATAGAACTGATGAAAATTAGAGTAACTGGTACTGAAACCATTCTCTCTGGTTATTGATGAACCTAGCTAGACAGATAGACTGGAACTTCCTTGACTGTTATCAAACTAAAATCCAAAGTAGGCAAAACTGTCTTTCGTTAAACCTAAGTAGAATTTAGAATTCTTCATTATATATAATATCCCAAAATAACGGGTGGACATTAGTTCTCATTTTAAAAAAATTTGTTGCATTAGTGATGAATCTGATGAGGTTACCAACCGCATTTTCCTCATGTCTTTTTATACACCCACATGTGGTCATGTACATTGCGTAGTTTTAAGATTGCTGAATTATATTTATTGCAGTTCATCTTTTTCCTTAACCACAAAAACAATAACAACAAATGAATTTTAAAAAGTACGGAATGCATCACGGTGTGTATTAACAGTGAATTGTTATGGACTTGGTTTCCCTCCTCCTTCGCAAGTGAAGTGCGCAGCACACTGTGGCCCAACGACACCCGCACCATCCGTGAGCAGAGTGCACCTTGGCCAGTGAGCCTGGGACTACATTGCTCAGCACTTGCCTGAAGACTGCTGCTGTGATGGGTTGTGACAGGTCTTCGATTGGTGTATTCCTTTGGGGATGGCCCAGCTGTGGTGCTATGCACTAGAAAAGGACCTTTTAATTAGGTGGCATTTAATTTAAAAGGACAGTCATTTAGGATATATATGTCTCAGGAGAAATAAGACATATAGCAACTGAGGTTTCCAAGTTTATTAATGGATACATGACTGAATTATTCAGAGTATAAATATTTCAAAGAAGAAGCATTTAATTTCATTAAACAGATCATGTGAATTTTAAGCTACAATTATAGTTATGATAATAGGAAATATTTCCCAGACAGTTCACACTATTCCAGATACTTTAGATATGCAATCTATGAAAGTCATGCACTATTAATTAATCAACAGGTTAAATAAGAAAGTTATTATGTAATATGTGACTCTTGTACATATCAAAGAGCTAAAGAGGTTTAACTGATTCCTACCTTCATTTTATTTCTACATTATTGTGAAAGCCAACAGAGCTTCTGTTTCTTTTGCTTTTTCTTTTTGTTTCTTTTCTTTTTTTTTAAGCAGTACTGGTGATTGAACCCAGAGTCGCTCTACTACAGAGCTATATTCCCATTATTATTATTTTTTGAGACACTCTCATACAGTGTAGATTGGCACTGAATTTGAGTCCTACCACCGCCACCTCCCAAGTAGCTGGGGATAAACATGTGCATCAGTGCCACATTTTGTAAATTAAATTAAGTTTGTGATTGACAGGCACAGAGTGACATTTAAGAACACTACTAAAAAAATAATTTAGGGGATTATATAAGGATCCCCCAAGAGCAAATAAATGTAAAAACAACATGTAGAGACTGAATTTTATTAGGGGAAACAGTGAGAAAAATGGGCAAGAAAATTAGAATGGAGGAAAATAAAATGCTTTGCAGGTAACCATCCAGATAGCAGGTGTGAAGACTGTTTCCAGAAAACAAGAAGCCTTTGGCATGTTTAGAGCGTAAAGTGGACAGGGAGGGCCAGTAGAGAGAGCAAGATCTGGAGGCGCCAGTTCACAGCGCACCTGAGAAGACACATAAAGGAGTTTTGACTTTGCTGGAAGGATACTGAACAGCCATGAACAGGTTTCAGGCAGAGGCAGGATAAGATGTGGTTTAGAAACATCTCTGTGAATATAACACACATCACATCAAGAGAAAAAGGAGGGAGAAGGCTCAGGGGGCTGTGGTTTTCAGGTGAGAAATAGTGGTACCCTAGAGCTGGTACTAGCTGATGGGAAGTAAAATTAGAGGCATTTTGCACAGTATCACTCTGTAGATGAAAAGTTGGTTAACTGTGGAGGACTACAAGGAATTTCAAATCTCAAATTATACATGAACTAGAGATGTTTGGATAGAAACTAGAATCATCAAATGAAAAGAAAGAGGTACCATTAACAATTAAAAATTATCTATATACATATTTATATATGCATATTATTTTTCAAAATTAAAATTATAAAGCTGGTCTTGACCTCTATAGTAATGATTTCCCTTTGTTTTCATAGATTATTTAAGATGATATAGTAGGAAAGTCAATGTGAGCTATAATATAACAATGTACATGGAAAGTGTACCAACTTATTAGCAGGATATATTTAACAAATTTTAGCATCTTATTCTATAAATGTGTGATGCACACTAAAAAACTGATTGCACATGAAAAACAGTAAGATCACAGAATAATGAAGGCAAGTGGTTTGATTTATGCCCAGGCAACCCCCAATGAGAGAACAATGAAGTTGCAGTAAAATGGACTCACAGGTTACCTAGTGCTTCATTGTACATTCACTGCTCTGAATGTCCTTCCCACGTTTATGCATACACACGTGTGTAAACACGCACGCATGTAAGAGTACCACATTTTCCAGTTATATCCTGCTATAAGGTAGTGCCAAGAAAAGATACATTCTCTTACTTTCAAAACAGGTATAACTCGTGTGGAATTTTGGGGGAAATGGGTATTCATTCATTCACTCAGTGTTTATATATGCATGTGCATATGTTTGTATGAATTGTCAGTTGTTCTACAATACCCCAAGTGTTTTCTGTTGAGTCTCAAAGCTTTGTTCTGTAAAGCTGACTAGGTACCTCAGTTGGAAATGTTTAGATGATATTTACACTCCAGAAAATTCATGAATTATAATTACAAAATACAGTATTCTCAAATATCTCCTCTTCATGTAAAATCCAGAAGGAAGAAAAATGATTAACTCTTAAATGGAACATGTTACTATGATTTATTCAGCTAACTTGACAATGAAATTGAAGACTCATTTCTAAAATTATTTTATTATATAGCCTTTTTTACAAAAAGAGAGAGAGAGAGAGAGAATCAATTTTATTTAGTTTTCATGTCGGTTTTGTCACTCTGACACTTCGTTTTCTACAAGGTCCTTAGATTCGAATCCACATCTTTGCTTATGCCAGGCAAACTCTTTAAGCACTGAGCTACTGTTCCAGCCCCAATTATATAACTTTTTAAACTTTTTACCAGTAAAATTACAAGTGAGCAAAGTAACGGAAGGATTTAGAGCCCTCAGAAACTTTAGAAAACTTTTGGCTATGGAAATCATTTCTGCCTTAGGGAATTAAAAGGTTATTGTAAATTCCAGTCATTTATTTCTATCCATGTGTATCTTTTTTCTTTCATGTTGAAGAAAATCCTCCTCATCCTTTCATCCTGGAGAGGGACGTGTGTGGCAGCAGTTGGCTGCTCTAAATGCACCTCAAGTCCCTTAAAATAAAGATGGATGGTAACGTCAAAAAGTCCCCAAGAATCCAACCAACATTGACCCGCTCTATGTTTCCTAGGCAAAAATAGCACCCCTCCACCTGAATCCTTTGGATATACATTTCTTTCATATGTCACAATGAACAAGATAGCCAGAAGCCTTTTATTTCTTCATATGAGAAGCATTTCTTCATATGCAAACACCATTTTATTTTACTCGTGGATTTTAAATAGAGTTCTTCTAACCCTTGAGACCTACTGCATAACAGGGCAAATGCAAAGTAGGTTATATGAAAGCCCAGTAATGTAGGGAGGAAGCCCAAAGTCCTGTCTGGCCCTCAGATGTCACGTGACTGTCATGGGGAAAGCTGTGCCTTCCTCATAGGCTTGCGTATAGGAACGCCATATGAAAGCTGTTTGTAGGTTTTAGTGAGATGTAGACGGGTTAAATTCTGAAGATGTTTATTATAAAACTCTTGGAGCTTACCAGTGACACTGTGGATTAAATAAAAAGAAATTGAACCCACCTGTGAGCAGGAGGACAAATTGAAACAAGCCACCTGATGAATCAAATAATGTTGTGCAAAAAGTAGCTAAAGACAAGCCCGTTAGATGAACTAACAACGAGTCCAAAACTGCATTGCAGGGACCACGAACTTTGGAGACAGCAGGCTCAGTCGCTGACCTCTCAGGCCCTGCTCTGCAGAGGGTCTGTATCTGCTACAGGCGATGATGGAGGGCTTAAAGATCTTAAAAAATAAAAATGTGGGCCACTGTCACATGCACAGAGATGTCATAGATGATTCTGAGAAATGACATTATTATTTAGAGTCCCCGGCTAAGCAGAGAAGCATCTAGGGTAGTGAAATGTTTAGCAGGAGGTAATTGGGATGGATATGACAGCCATGACCTTGTTTGGAACTCAGGGACAAACCCTGGGGCTCCTCACTGCAGTGGTCTGGGGGGCACACAGGGGTGGTTACCCAGAGCCCAGATGCAGACAGAATGTTCAGAGGGCACAGCTCTGGGTCCAAAGCTACAATAGGCTGAGGCAGAAGCTGCTTCCTGGTGGAAACAGAACAGTGTTGCAAACACCTGGAGATAGGTGGGCAGCCAGCTCGAGAGCTGGCACAAGCCGCGGGACTCCTGGCTGCTGCTTTGGGTAGCAGCTGAAGCCTGGTGTTTGGTGGGAATGCACTTGCTTCCCGAACTTGGTCATGTGTGGTTTCTGGAATCAGCATATGGTGGTTCTGATTCTGCTCTCAAAACATGCTGGAAGGGGTTTGGAGCTGTGGCTCAGTGGTTGTGGTGCTTGCCTGGCACACACCAGGACATGGGTTCAAACCCCAGCACCATGTATACAACTAAGTGTTGTAGCAAGGAAAACCACATGAAAAACTAAACAAAATTGATTCTCTCTTTTTCTCTCTCTCACTGTCCCTCTCTGTCTTTATAAAAAAAAATGCTAGAAGCTGAGCTTGAGCTAGTTCTATAGGCTTTCTGTGCCAGTAAAATTGGATCACTTTTGGATTTTTAATTATTGCTAGAACACAGTAGTGAAGTGTGAATGGTTACAGATACTGAGAGTGGAAATGCTAAGGAGACTGAAAACGAACAGAGGAAATGCTCTGGAGCTCTAAGTTGCCTAAAATTTACCTACCCTTTGGTGTGAGTCTTTCTAGAGAATTCCTACAGGGCACTCTCAGTCCAGAAGGCTCACATTTCTCACCTTGTGCTAAAGTGAGCAAAATATTTGCATGTGTGTGAATATTACAAATGATACGAGGAGCAACAAGGACAGTGGCTTTGAACAATTCATAGCAAATGCTACAGTGGCTGAGCCAGGGGCTGTCTATGGAGGAATTAAACCAGGAAACCTTCAAACTTTTCAGAATTTAAAGAGAATCTGCAATTCCTCTACCAACAAAATGACTTGGTAAAAGAATGTGGAAACAGTGAAACTGGCTGATCTTAACAAATAGAAAAAAACAGCAGACATTAGACCAGAGGCCTAGCTCAGATTCGACACTGCTGCTGTAGAATTTCCTAGAAGCAGAGCTTTGAGGAGTATGGCAAAGCACATCCTATCTCCTCGTCCAGAATGTCTGCAGCAAAGACCAAGTTCCAGGAGAGCAATTTCTACCAGTTGGAAAGCTTTCCAAACAGAAAGCACTGTGGCATTAACACTGCCTCATAGCACGCAGAAGCAGGCATTTAGTGTCTTCTGAAAGCAATTCAGACGGGCACAGGTCTGCCTTGACAAAGAATATTTGAGGCACACACATTGAGATCCTGACCCTGGACACTCGGAAGGGCTGGAGAAAGGAGAGCAGGGTTGGCAGGTTGTGCTGCTCCCACTGCGAGGGTCACCCTGGAATGAGAGTGAAGGCCATGGGGTGAGAGGATGGAAGGACAGTTGGAGTCAGGGGCCAATAGGGAAAGTGAAGACTATTCCAGCAGGTACTTAACAGCTGATATGAGACTCAGAGGAGCAAAGAGGGGGTGGACAAGAAAGTTAGCAATGTTTAGCAGCTGTGACTGTCACCTGCAGATCTGAAGGAGCTAAAGGAAAACAGCTATGACCCACCCAGGGGTCCCCCATCATTAGACCAAAGTACCCCCCCTCCATGTGGCTATCCAGCACCCCAGCAGCATCTTGGGAAGCTGCACTTTCTGGTCACTGCTGCTGCCTCCACTTTTCCACAGCCTTTGCTAGTCACTGCCAAGGGTGCCAGCAGAGGTAGAGAAATAAATCTAATTTTCTTCCTGTCTTCAATCTACTACTCACACTTTGCATCTGCAAAATCAAAGAGCAAGCCAGCTGGCAAAGAATGTAAGAAAAGCATTTGTAGGGATGGCTTCAAGCGGAGAATGTGCAGCTGAGAAATAAACAGATCAGCCAGGCTCTCTGCAGGCTGATGTCCCAGGTCAGTTTCTCTTCTACGCTGGAAAGAATCAGCAGCTATCGGGTTATTCTGTGAATTTCCTGGAAGTTGAAGTGAACCTTCACTTTGAAGACTTGATTACTCTCCTGGTAAGATTCAACTTGGGTCTTGCGTTCTTAACCCAGAATCCCTGGAGACCACAGAGTAAACTCAACATTCTGGGAAATGACCTACCTTGGAAAGGTATGAAGTGACCCCAGTAAGAGAAAAATTTAGTAGAGCCACATAGGCCGAAAATAAAAGACTTGTTGACCGCCTTTTCCCATACACCGTCAGAAAATAATCTGTAGAAATCATTTTGAAGGACATACATATTTGTTCCTTGAGATGGATTAGCTGTTTCATTACCTGTACTGCTTGTACCAAGATGCATATTTCCCATATGGATTGGTGGCTTACAAAGCTATCAGAGATGGAAATAAGGACATCTGTGTGAGTGTGGACTGCAGTACAATATTTATAAGAAGGATGAGAAGGTTCTTAGAGGCACACAGAGAAAGTAGACAAAGGAAAAGGAGAAGAAAGAAGAGGAGATAAAGAAGAAAGAGTAGAATGAAAAAAGAAGAGAAGGAAGAAAGGAGGAGGAAATGGTCATGTTTTAGCAGAGGAAAAGAGTAGAAGAGAACATGCATGGTCAGAAAAATAATACAATCCAATGCTGCATAAGAAGAGGAAAGAGAAAGTGCCCACCCTCAAAAGTGTCCACACTTATGAACACGACATGATCAATGCCAAGAGAGTAATGGGATTGCTCTGCCCTGCTTCCATTTTCAACAGTAGATGTGTCTTGAGAGGAATCTTCAGTGGAGAAAGGAGATATAATGAAAAGGGTAAGCTCAATTTCTGCACAATAAAAACAATAATAATGAAGTAGATTGTTTTGATACAGGAATATTTCTAATAGCACAACAACATAAACCAGGGGACGGTGAAGAAGGTGGAGTACATTGGAGGACCACACGCTGCCCATATGTGTGGTTTCTCGATTTTAGGTCACTAGCAATGTAAAAAGGTATATTTATTTTAACTCTTAGTTTCCAAGGCTTCAGCCCACTGTTACTTGGTCCCATCACTTAAGACTGTGGTTAAACAGAGCAAAGCTGCTCACTCTCACCTCATGGTGGCCAGGAAGCAAAGACAGGGAGGGCCAGTGTCCTGCTATCCCCTTCAAGGACATGCCCCCACTTCCTTCCACTAGGTCCCATCTCCTGGGTTTCACCACCCACCTCAACAGTACCGCAGGCTGGTAACCAAGCTTTGACATATGACCTTCCAGGGATATTTCAGATCCAAATGGAAGCGTGTCCCTCTTTATGTTCCCAATTCCTTATGAAAAGGGGAAAAAAGAATAAAGAATTCTGCAGAACAGTTTACTAAGGAATATAACCTTTGTCAGTGACCCTCAGCTGGACCTGGGTGCCATGACTGTAACTGCAGGAAGTCTGCTATGTGCCCAGACATTAGAGAAAGCGGTGCAAAGGATGCCCCAAGAATTCCTATCCTGGGGAGCCAAGCAAGAATCCTTTGTCCTGGAGGCTCATACTCTGTATTAAATACCGCATACCAAATAAAACCTTTTGCTCACATCTGTCCCTTCTGAAGAGTTCAACTTCTGCATGGAATGTAGAAAGTCGAAGAAACTATCATTTCTATGCTAAAATTTATAACAGATGGAAAAATCTAGAAAATCATAACTTGTTTTTAACTCCCCAGAAAATCAAGGTTGTAAGGCAACCAAGAAAATTGAATTCTAACCTGCAGCACAGCTCTCCAAGGAGAAAAGGGATAGGTGGACTACCTTGACTTTGATGGAACACAGGAAGTAAGCGCTGCTGCAGAGGTAAGCAAAAAAGAAATCTTCCTAAACTGTATTAAATTATAATGTCCAAGATTGGGCTTCTGCATGTTGGAAGTAACCGGCAGCCCCCAGACACAAGCCTCCATTCATTTGCAACCTTTTTCCCACTGGCCTCCATTCACTGCTGAAGAGGAACACTGAGGGCACAGAAAACAACCAAGAGGGGCCCCTCAGGAATACAGGTGAACAGAGATAATTGATTGCTACTGCAGGACAGGAAAAAACACCAGACAGCTCCTTGGAAAGCAAAAAGACATCTCATCCCCAGGCAAAACCACAACAGGCAAAAATACATTACTTTTAGGAAAGAGGAGAAGCAAAATATTTTTCCTGTGGGGTGCACAAATAAACAGACAAAACAAAAAATCACAACTAATGACAAAAAAAAATCCTTGGTTTCTGTACACTGCAAGGCAAAGCAAAGACCAGTATCACTGTAAGAAGATGGAGAATTTACATGTCTTGACCCGCCACAGACACAGGTAGGGCTGCCTACCAGGGTGGTGTGCATGTGGCAGGAGCCAGGACAATTGAAGGTGATTCTGCTGCCAGATCATGACAAAGACTGCCCTTAAAACACTAATATTTTGCTCAATATGAATTTTTGCATTGATTTTTATTATTAATATTGCATCAAAGTGTCACTTAAATTCACTACGGATCTTCCTATTGCATCCTTCCAATTTGTTCTGCATCAGAGGTCAGTGACCACCCTGCCATTCCTCCCCTATAAAAGAGAAACTCAAAAATAAAATTATTAATATCTTTAATGTTTAGAATACAGTGTGGTAAAATTCATGAATAGATAGGGACCTTTAAAATAAATTTAAATTTTATTTAAAAATGAGTCAGTTAGAAATGCTAGAAATCATCAGCAGGATGTTATGAAGACACAATTCATTCAATGGACTTGTTAGTAGGCTCCAGTAAGCAGAAATACTCAGAGCACTGGAAGGTAAGTCAATAAAGTTATTCCAAGTAAAACACAGAGAGAAAAAAAATAGACAGGAGAGAAAGAAAAAAAAAAGCTGGAAGCATGGTATTAGCTGACTTCAAAACATATTATAAACAGCTTCTGCACAAGAAAAGAAACAATCAACAGTAAGGAAACAATCTACAGAAAGGCAGAAAATATCTGTTAACTATCCTTCTGAGGAGGGATTAATACACATAATATCAAGGGACTCAAAAATTTAACACCAAAAGAACCAGTAATTCAATTAAAAATGGGCAAAAAATCTGAATAGGCATTTCTCAAAAGAAAGAATACAAATTTCCAGTAAATGTGTGAATGTGTGCATGTGTGTGTGCATGTGTGTGTATGTGTGTAAGGGTCAGTGGAACTGATCATCAGGGAAAAGCATAAAACCACAATCAACTCAACTGTTACTGATTTCCTTTCCCAAAAGTCTATTCTTCCTGAAAGGCAAGAGTGTTTACTACTAAAAAGCTAAAAAATAAATTCTGGTGAAGCTGTGGAGAGAGGGAAACTCTTCTAAACTGTTGGTTGATTTATAAATTAGGGCAGCCATTATGAAAAATAGTATTATATTCTTTAAAAAACTAGAAATAGGATTAACACATATCCATCCATCTCACCACTGTGTACACACCCAGCGGAAATGAATCATCAGTTAGAGATAACCCTGTGCTCCCACATTTATCCTGGCACTGTTCAGGAGAGTCAAGATCGGGAAATCCGCCTACAAGGGATGGATAAGGAAAATGTGTTTTCAAAGCACTACGCAGCAATGAAAACAATGAGCTGTTCCGAGAGCAGTAGCAGGGATGGAGCCTGTTGTCTCAGGCGAAATAAGAAAGCACTAAAGGTCCCAGCCCATTGAAATGATTAGGGATTGAGGATATGAATGCGCTCATTACCGCAACTGGATCCTTACTCATGATGCTCACCTGTCAAATTATGATACTAAACCTCATAAAGAGATCTCCAAATGTTGTGTCTCAATTTAAAAAATTAAAAGAAAATTAATAACCAAGCTAAACTGAAAGAATATATTAGAGGAGGAGAAAATGAACAAAGAACAAATAAAAATAAGACAAAAGACCCTGCAATTATCAAAAGAGCCGGTATTTTAAACAACTCTGTGGAAACTTTGAATTGCATTGAAAAGTAATACTAAACTACACCCTGTCTCATCCAGAAAGTATTAAATAAAAGTACAGATAGATTAAAAGGAGAAAGATGGAAATGGGATAAGAAGGTCTGATATGGTCTCGTATGGGCTACAAACTCAAAAGAAAAAGAAAGGGCATCATGTTGTAAAAATGCTACATGAAAAGACTCAGTTATGATTGAAACCGCTCTGAATTCTCTAATTATGACCTGGAGTAACATGGTTGTGATGGTGATGCTGATGGTGGTGGTGGTTTCTTTAGTCTTAAGAGGTTTAGAAGAAAAATTGCACTTCTGCAAACTAAGATTACAAAGTTAAATCTACCTATATTTGAAGCCAAGGTTTTTATTTTTGGCACCAGGGATTGAACCCAAGGGTGCTTAAGCACTGAGACACATCCCCAGCCCACTTTATTTTTTTATTTAGATTTTTTAAATTTTGAGACAGGATCTTGCTAAGTTGCTCAGGGCCTCACCAAGTTGCAGAGGATGCCTTTGAACTTGTGATCCTCCTGTCTCAGCCTCCCAAAATGCTGGGGTTACAAGTTTGTACCACCGTGCCTGACTCTAAAACATGTTTTTTTTTAAATAGTTTTTCCTTTTTAAGTAGAAACAAAGACAGTACCTGAGAACCATAATCTGCTTCTTTTTTTTAAGCTTTTTTTTTTAAGAGAGAGAGGGGCAGTGGAAGAGAGAGAGAGAGAGAAGGAGAGAAAGAGAAAGAATCAATTTTTTATTTTTAATTCTTTTGTTGCTCTGCCACTTCATCGTGTACATGGTGCTGGGGTTCAAACTTGTGTCCCTGCTCATGCCAAGCAAGTGCTGCAACTGCTGATCTACCAGTCCAGCCCCCATAATCTGCTTCTAATAGGAAGAAAAAATGTAAAAGCCAACACTTCCAAAAACTTCATACCAGCACCTGCAATTTACCTTGCAATAAAATATGAATAATTCAGCAGAACTTCCAAAATCACAAAAATGAAATAGCCAGTGCCCCTAGGGTTTTGTGCATTTAACCCAATCTCCCACTTCTCCAAAGGGTTTGATTAAAGTAGCACACAGACCGCAACTTATGAAGAACAGATCAGAGACCTCCAGCACGATACTATTTAATCCAATATCCCTCCTGAAACACTAGGCACTAAAACGTGCCTGGTGACATTTAGAAACCACTAAATCTCTGCAGTTCAATTCCATGGACTCCTGAAGTCTGGCCTGCTTAACTCCCTCGACTTAGCTGCTGCTAGCACAAGACTTAGTTCTACAAATTGAGGTAGTATGTATCGCAGGTTTGACAAATCACCTTGAGAATGTTGTCCTCATCCCTTTTTCCCTGCTGAGAATGAGATGCTCTGTTCTCCAGAAGATCAGTGGAGGCAAAATAAGGTTCACAAATGTTTCCAGATAGTTCTCAGTGAATTTCAGATAGGCTTTAATAATTTCTTCATATAAGCAAAAAGAGAAAGGGAAAAGGTTTCTTACAATGTGTAGCGTTTCATTTCTCTTATGTGAATTTTTGTTTTATGTAATATTTTCTTATGACACTGAGTCTTATGGATCTATCCAGTCCTTCAGACTTACAAGTGGAGAAACCCAGAAGTTTTGATGCTGTTGCTGTTTCAGGGCTGAACATGGACACCAAGGTCTCACACAGGCTAGGCATGCACTATACCCTCGGCTACACCTCAGCTGTCCCTGCACAAGTTATCCCTAAAACAGCTACATTTTATATGATCTGTATTTCATAAAGGAAAAAGGCAGAATTCCATTCATTCAACGTTTTCCAACTTTATAATCCATGAATATAGTGTTAATATATTTCCTAAGGAACCTGAATCATTTTGAAAATTTAACCTTAATTTTTTATAAAGCTGCTAAGCAAATTCTACTGCCTCCACCTTTGTGGACTACATGACCATGCTCATTCCCATGGGTGAGTGCTCCTTTTCAACTAAGAACATACCTGCTCCTTTTGATCGTATCTGGTTATTTTTCTCAGGATACTTGAATATCAAGTATTTTCAAAAGACAGGAAATAAGAATGAATTACCCCAGGAGTGAATGACAAGCTATTTGTGTTCTCCAGCTCCCAGGACTCAGAGAGAGGAAGCACACAGTCATAGGCATGGATCATTTAGTTGTGGGCTTCAGATTTATGTTTAAAAGCAACTATTGTCTTAGAACACTAGCTACTACAAAGTAGGAATGCTAGGAACACGTTCAGCTTTGCAGAACTACTAACCTGCAAGATAAACTGTATTTCAAAGCTCATAAAAGTCATTTCATGAAGTTCTGCAATATCGCAGCATTGATGTCTGATATCTAAAATGGGAGTACTGATTTGTGTATTGTTGATTTATTCTTGCTAAACTTTCTCAAGGGGCTCCTTTCTTAGATCACGTATGAAACAGGAACACTCAGTAAATATTTGTAAATTGTTGGATGTAAACTAACAGGATATTTTTTTTAGTAATACCCCACACCCAATAAAATATTTTTTCCTAAAACTACTGCCTGAATCTTCATACTTAAAATATATTTCTGTTGCAATTTAAATGATTTTATACAAAAGGCCAGAATGCAGTTTAAAAGAGTTCAGATTTATCACAGCTCTCTCCTTATATTCTAATGTAAGGCATATGTTTGCCAATTAATATAAATTTATTTCATTATTATAAGTAAGCTACTCAGACATTTATCTACTTATGTAAACTGATTTTGCTTGATATTTTTCTTCATGATATATTTTCAAGAATAAGGGAAAAATTAAGAATAAAAGAAATAAGGAAAATTCTTCAATTTGTCCCTACCACCTGCGAAACAAACACACACACACACTCACTCTCTCTCTCTCTCTCTCTCTCTCTCTCACACACACACACACACACACACACAGACACACACACAGAGTCCATGGAGAAGAAACATTCTATAGACTTGAAGTACATTGCCGGCATGAGAATTTAACAGGAGGTGCATATGTGATTATGCCTAAGCTAATATGATTCTTAGAAAAATGAGAAAAAAATGAAATAGAAAAAAACTTTAAATTATATTTCAGAGTCAAATCTCAAATGCCTTGGGCCTCATGTGTGCATGCTGGTTCTTCAACTCTGAAGAGTTGTTGGTCCATACTCTGAAGACTGTGAAGAGACTTGAAGTGTAAAAGTTATTTTCACTTATAATGAGTGTTTTCAGAGAACGAATAATATATTTAACATACAATATCCTGGAAAAAATTCCTTGATAACAAAATACTCTCAACATAGCAAATACATCAGAGTCAGTCAGCTTTTCATCACTGTACCAAGTACCTGAGATGATCACTAAAAGTAAAAATGGAATGGTCTATTTCCTTGGGGTTGGGAGGTTGCATTGTGTCGCCATGTTTCTTTGACCTTGTTGTTTTGGATCTCTGGCAGCATGGTTCAGCATGGCCTGCTCACCTCATGGCAGCTGAAAAGCAGACAGTATGCCCCTCCAACCGCATACTCCCAATGCCCGAAGTTCCTTCCACTAGGCCTCATCTACCCAGGCTGGCACAACCTCCAGACAGCGTCACAGCCTGACAACCACGTCTTTAATACATGGGCCTTGGAGGCACATTCAAGATCCAAACTGTAGAAACATAGCATTTCTTCTGCCTTGTAAAATTTCAAGTGACTTCTTTAGAAGTGAACCAAGGAGTCAATGAAACAAAGGCCGCCATCACTCTGATTCCCCAGCCAGACGCTGGATGGCATGGCAGGTTCCTTCACATGGATGTCGCTCACTGGAACTTAGTCACAGCCTTCGATCTAGAATACCGGAGCGCAAACTTCGTCACAAGTCCACACTTTCCTCCCTGCTCCAGCATATCCAGCTCTCATTCCCACCTGGACCCCCTGACTGGTCTCCTGTTTTGGTGTTTTCAAATTGACCCTCCACATTGCTGCACGCTGTTTTTCATCTAGATTTCAGTGTGGACTTTCACACTTCCTTATCTAAACTCAAAATAGGACAGAACAAGCTTGCAGTGGCACACTGTGTGGTGGAGTACAGGTCTGGCTAATGTCGGTGACATCTGCAGCCACCCACCTGGTTCTCTTTCCACCAAGACCTCTAGCTCTAGGACAAGTGGCCCTTGTGAGCTCTGTGGGCTTCCACTTGTGATATTTCCATCTCTGGTTCTTCCTTATCACTCCCACCAGTTTTCTGAGTCTGGAAGAGGCTCTGGATATGCCACACACACGTAGCCAGGAAGACAATATGGTGACCAGGTTTGTTTTGTGGACTAAAACCAGTGATATATGTTTATTTTTAAGTTTTTCTGAACTGCTTGCGCTTATTCTGCATAATATGTTTTCCTACGTCTGTGTATTCTTGACTCCTTTTTCAAGAAAGCCTACATATTTATATTTCAGGGTTCCCTCCCACCTCCGCTGAATCCATGGTCTGTAAGTCAGGTGCTGAGCTGAAAGCCTGTTCTCCCAGAATAGCAAGTGCAGGCTTACATGCAACAGCCCCTCTTCCCACTGCGGCAACTGTGGGACTCTCCTCCTCCACTTGAGTAGCTCCACCAGAGTCAATTTTGTTGTATTATTACAAAAATAAGTCAATAAATAATCTAGTAAATAAGAGCATAGTTTTTTATACCTCCCACTCCATTTTTCTTTATCCATTCAAAATAAGATTGCAGTGACATTAGACTCAAATGGTTTTTATTAAATCCTCATTATTACTTATTTGAAAGAAAAAATTGTACCTAAAATCATGAAGGGAAAACTGAGTGCATCTACATATTCAGTATCCAGGATAAATAATTTTCCTAACTTGCTATATATATAGTGCATTTAAAATAAAACAGTTTGATACATTTTGGGTTCCATTCAGTCATCCCATCCTCTTCCGCTCGACTCTCCTACCTCATATGTATTCACCAAATTCAATATTTCATTGAGAATGCAAAGTTTGTTTTATGTAGGTTATCTGACTTTATTTTTCTTAATAGAACTATAGTCAGATAGTTGTGGCCACAAAATATACATACACAAACACAAGTACACAGGATGTATAAATGTATTTGTACTAAGTATATATGTGTCTAGATCTATCTCTCTGCCTACCCACTTACCTAGCTATCCGTCTGCATGTTTGCTTATATGTGCGTGTACTCTGAGGAATGGCTCATGAGATCATGAAGGCTGAGCAGCCTGAGATCTGCAGCCAGCACACTGGAGATCCAGGAGAGGTGGGGCATGGTTCAACTTCATATCTGAAGGCCAAAAGCCTGGAAGACAAATGGTATAAGTTCCAGGAACAGTCTGAGCATGAAGGCAGGAGAAGACCAATGTTCTAGCTGTGAGACAATCGGGAAAGGAGAGTGAGTTCTTACTCAGGTTTTAATTCTTTCTGGCATTCAATGGATTTTGAGTCTCACCCACAGTGGAGAAGACAGGACGCTTCCGTCTGCTAACTGAAATGCTGATTTCATCTGGAAACACCATTGTAGACACACCTGGAATAATGTTTAAACAACTATCAGGATGCTCCAGGGGCCAATCAAGTTGGCACACAAATTTAATCAACCCACAATGAGTTCTGAAAAGAAAAAAATCCATGAAATGGTCTTTTTAACATTGATTTAGTACAGTAAAATTAAGTTCAATATCATAAAAGTGGTCAAAGTTTGGAAACATATGTATTGGGCTTGTAAGGTGACAAATAATTAATTTTTAAATTATTAATTACTATATACCAAATAAAAATATCTTAAAATAAGCAGTTTTTGTATTTCTCACATACTTAATAAAAATTAAAACATAATTGCAGGAATCAGTTATTATCCCCTCAGTTTTATGAACTTAACTATGATGTCATTTTAAAAATTAAATAATGGGAGATTGGAGTGTGGCTTAGCAGTTATGGCACTTGCCTGGCATGCGAAAGGATACAGAATCGTGTCCAGCACCACATAAGCAATGAAGTGTCAGAGCCACGAAAGCCGGATGAAAAACTCAGTGAAATTGATTCCCTTTTCCTCTCTCTCTGACTGTCCCTCTCTCTCTTAAAAAAATAAAAATTGAAAGTGTCTGTTACTCTGTCACGTGCTATTGACACATAATTTTGTTTCTTTCATATATACACCTAAATGCAAGGTGGTTTAATCATGTTCATTAAACATTTATTTTTTTAATAGAAGGACAATGAGAGAGAGATAGAGGGAGAGAGACAGAGAGAATCAATTTTTATTGAGTTTTCACTTGGCTTTGGTTGCTCTGACACTTTGTTGTGTACGTGGTGCTGGGGTTTGAACCCACATACTTGCGCATGCCAGGCAAGCTCCATAACCACTGAGCCACCGCTTCAGCCCCTCATTAAACATTTAAGGTAAAATTCATAAATTCAAAACTCCTTCCATTTTCTTTCAGTACCATATTTACATTTGCAGAGATCCAATTCAAATTTCATGAGGCTTAGTTGTTTTGGTTCAGTATTAGACATGAGATTGAATTAAATTCCTATTGTTATAAAAAACATTTAAAATATGAATTATTCCACAGGAAAGAATTTTCTTTACTTCAGAGTATTTTATTTATTCACCAAAAATCAGTTTTATGTTTATCCTATTACAACAAAATTCATGAATTATAGCTTATGGAAAAAGCCATTCAATTTTAATTATTACTTTGATTTTGGCATCTTAATACCTCTTCAGTTACATAAAGGTCAACAGTGAGTTTCATCATGAGAATACTGAAGTCAGATATGTTTTTCTAAATTCTACAGAAGCCAAACTTCCATGTAAATTTAAGTCTCATTTTTCAAAGTCTCTGGCATCTTAATTATAGATAACACAGCTAGAAAAGCACGTTAATGAACTCAGTGTTCAGAAACTTCTTGCCGCACTGCTATGATTCCATCCTAAAACAATGTATTGAACTTTAGTCTGAATAAGTCTCATAGGCTTCTCAGGTTGTTATGGTTTAGATATGAGGTGTCCATCAAAGCTCATGCATGAGACAATGCAAGAATCATTCAGAGGTGAAATGGTTAGATTATGAGAGCTGTAGCCTAATCAGAAGATTACTCCACTGATACGGATTAAGTGCATCAGAAATATAAGCAGGTAGTGTGTAACTGAGGAGGGAGCTCACTAATTGGAGGTATGCCTTTGGGCCTTATGTTTTGTCCCGGTGAGCAGAACTTTCTCTCTATTTCCTGTTCACCATGTACTGAGATTCTTTCACTTGCTATGGCCTTCCACCATGATGTTCAGCATCACCTCAAAGAAAGAGCTATGGAGTCAGCCATCTACTGAGACCTCTGAAACTGAGCCACAAACTTTTCCACTTATATGTCATTCTTTCTTCTTGTTATGTCTTTTAGTCACAGACAGTGTTAAAATAAAAAAAAAAAAAACCCTGACTAATACATAAATTAGTACTGAGAGTAGGACCATTGCTGATAATAACCGACCAACTGCCCATGTGGTTCAAAGGCCTTTGGAGCTGGTTTTCTGGGGGAAGGAATTTTGAAAAGTTTAAAGATAGAGGCTGGGAAAGCTTTAAAAGGTAAGCAGAGCTTAATGAGCAATTCTGGTGGGAGCTCAGAGACACAGAATGCCAATAGGATGATGGACAGTAAAGACTGGGCTCATGAGGATTCAGAGAATGAGGGCTTTATCGGAAATTGGACCAGACGAAGAAGTTGTCTTCATTTTGCCCATGTTCTGAGACATTCTGTGAGGCTGAATTTAAAGGTTATGGACTAAGCAATCTAGTGGTGAAAATTTAAGGCAGCATAGCCTTAAGGGGGTAACAGGGACTTTGATGGTGGTTTTTTGTCAAGTTTATTATGATAATCAGGAGCAGAAAGTAGAACATAAAGATTTGAAAGATTTTTCACTTTGGTCAGAAACTTGAGGCTAAGAAAGATGTGGTTATTATAGAGATTGCAACCACTAATGAAGCTCAAGTTACTTTATCAAGAAACAATAGGAAAGATGGCTTGAGAGCATCTCAGAAATTGGCAAGGCAACATCCATCTCAAGCTCAAGGATGTACAAGTAAAAATTCCTTAGAGAAGAAGCCATGGAGACACCCTGCTTACATGAGAGGCAAAGGAAGTTTCCCACCATGCTCAGACCCCAAGACACACGGAGGTTCCTGCAGACGTGACCCCAAGATGCTGAGTTATTATTCAAGACAGTGGCAGACCTTGGTGATAACCACATGGTGCTGACTCTGCAAGAACACAGGATGCTCCAGTTAGGGGGTCTTGGAGGTTGCCACAAAGTTTTACTAAGAAACTCTGAGAAACAAGGCAAAGTGGAGCAAGATTTGACTCTCTTCAGGCAGCCCCTTAGAGGAATCAAGTTGTGAGAAAGAAGAAAGAGCTGCAGTGGAGACTCTGAGATTTAGAGATACCAATAATTTAGAATGTCTGCTATGGAAACCTGAAGGAATGAACAGAGACAAACCAAGAAGGCCACGTGGGCTGCAACTAGCAAAATCACCAGACAGGGCCACACAAGCACTTTCGCAGAGCACTTCATGATGCCACAAGCTCCAGATGCTGAGTGGAGTTACATACAAGGTTTGTTGGTCCTGCTGAATTTTGGTCTTGCTTCGGTCACATACCTTTTATCTATGCCTCTATTTCTCCCTTTGGAAATGGAAATGTTTACTCTGTGTCATTAAATATTATATGTATGTAACTTGCTTCTGATCTTTATGAGTTTACTTTGAGTATCATATGAGATTCTGAACTTGGATTTTTAGGTTATGCTGGAATTGTTACGATTAAGGAGACTTGATAATGCCTTAAACGTATTTTGCATCATGAGATGGATATGCTATTTTGGGGGCCAGGGGCAGAATGTGATGTTTTAAGATGAGATGTCCCGCAAAGCTCATATATAAACAATGCAAGAATTTCAGAGGTTAAATGATTCAATTATGAGCGTTGTAGCCTCATCAGCAGATCACTCAGCTGATGTGGAGTAACTGGGTGGTGACTATACAGGCGGGTAGGGTGTGGCTGGAGGTGAAGGTGCCTGGAGGTGTGCTTTTAGAGCCTGTGTTTTGTCCCTGATGAGCAGAGCTATCTTTTTGATTTCCTCTTGCTGTGATCTGAGTTACAACTTGCCTTTCAAAGATGTTGGGTATTACCTCAGGCCCTGAACTGTGCAGCTGACCATCTGTGGACTGATACCACTAAAATCACGGGCCACAGATGAACCTTTCCTTGTCTAAGTCATTCTTATCAGGTCTTTTGATCACAATGATAAAAAAGCCGACTGACAGAGGTGTTGCTGTAACAAAATTCCATAGAAGAAGGATGGTTTAGAAAAGAGAGATGTATTTCTCACTGTCTAGAGGCTGAATTTCAAGGTAAGGGTACAGTATGATGGTGTTTTATTCAACTTTTTCACTGCTGTGACTAAAAGACATGACAAGAATATTTTTAAGAGGAAAGTTTACTTAGGGGATCCTGGTTTCACAGGTGTCAGTCCATGGAGACCAGGTCCTTTCCTTGGGCCTCAAGGTGACAGTGAGCATCATGGCAGAAGAGGGTCGTGGAGGAAAGCAGTTCGCTTGATGATCAGGAAACAGAGAGAGACTCCACTTGCCAGATACAAAATACATACCCCAAAGACATGTTCCCACGACCCACTTCCTCCAGCCACAACATGCCTGCCTTCTGTTACCACTCAGTTTACCCCATCAGAAGATTGATGCACTGATTAAGTCGAAGCTCTCATAATTCTATCATTTCCCCTCTGAGCCTTCTTGTATTGTTGCCACACATGAGCTTTCAGGGGACACCTTGTATCCAAGTCATAAAAGGGTACTTCCGGTGAGAGTCTTTTCCTCATCTGCATATGTGGAAAGAGACATCAAGTCTTCTGATATATCTTATGTTAGGGACACTAATTCTTACATAGACTGCCAACCTCATGGCTTCATCTACATCTAATTTTCCCTCAAAAGAATCAACTCCAAATACAGTCACATTGGGGGGTTAGGGTTTCCACATATGAATTTGGCAGTACAGAGGAGACAAAATCCAGTTTAGCACTAAGGTATTATTTTATCCCAGAGTACATTATTTGCCACAGAAGACTATTTGGACAACATTAGAATGTGACTCTGAATACTTCAACTTTAAATAATATTTTGCTATTATTTAAAAATAAGCCAACTTGATCAAAAAGATAAAATATAGAACTAAAGCAATGTTTGCTTAGTCTGAATCCCATTTATTTTAATATTTTTCAAATGTGTATATTTGAGACATTCTTTCAAGAACACTCATTATTTTATTTTTAAAGATACTTTCTGTTCAAAAAAGGAAAGCTTCTAGTACAATTAGCTTTATAGGATACACTCTCCACGCATGATGCATTCCATGCACCAGATCAAAAGGTGAATTTAGTAGGGTTCCAAGCTCCCTATTTCCTACCCACATAGCTATACACACGTTGATGTCAGCACTGTCTATTACAGAAACCACACCTTAGCATTTGTTCTGGTAGTAAATTCGTGGCCGTCTCAGTTTACTTCATATTATTGTTAGCACTAATGGTCACAATTCATAAATGTCAGCTAGAGAATTTAAAATCTATAGAGGAGATAATGGAAAAGAATTCAACAGCAAAAGAGAAAAATAAACTAAATGATGAAGAAATTAAGGTTGATAAGGATCAAGGACTTGCAGACAGCTCTTGGGTCAAGTAGATGCGGGAGCGGGTTCACCTGGGCCCCTGAAGGCAACACGGTGAAGCATCCTTGGCTTTCTTTAATCCGCCCTGACTCTGCAGCACACTAAGAGTGTGCGTGACTAGCACACCTGTTCAGGAGCCTGAGCTGGGTTTTACTCTGTGGTCGTCATCTTAAAATCCTTACTAATTGAACCTTTGAACTTGTGTTTTGTATGTGAAGTCTGATGAGACAGTGGTATACCAGTCTGCGCAGAGCAGATGAAAGCAGTGTGTTTATCATCCCTTACTGCCCCACTGTGTGTGTGTGTGTGTGAGAGAGAGAGAGAGAGAGAGAGAGTCTGTGTACTAGGCCAGCAGCCTTGAGAAGCTCCACCTGACTTCCTAACTACAACTTATTTTGAGTATGCATAGAAGTGAACAGCTAATTTATAAGGCAATTATTAATTAATTCTGAATTCAGAGGGGAAAAAAAAAAACAAAGGCACTTCAAGAAATAGTAGCCCTATCAGATCCTTTCTTGCTGTATTACTGTATTAGCCAACCACCTACGGAGGAAACTGTGACATAGACAACGGGAAGGAAGAGCAGCCCTTCCCTGTCAGCACTGCCTTCTTCACTAAGCCAGAGCTAGAGTGTGTCCACAGAATGTGCAGGAGACAGAACATCAGGTAAAATGGTTTGAGTTTTATGCAACATTTTCACTGCTGGAAAAGGTCAAATAAATGTGCCAATACAAGCTTCCTGCACAATCCATGTGATTTTGTTAAGTATGCATACTAGATCAGCATTCAACATGAAACGTGTTCAGAATGGTAAATGGTGAGATTCATATTAAACATCTAAATTAGTTTTCTTTACTGTGGGCCTCATATAATAGCACATTTTAGAAGTTTTGATAAATAGAAAGGCTGCTGATAAAAAGGAGGGATCTTGTATATTGTAGAATCTTTAGTCACACTTTTTCCCAGTTTTTTACACAAAGACCTCTGCATTTCAGTTTTGCTCAGGGGCACACAATTATGTAGTCAGCCTATAATCTCTTTTTGGTGGGAAATTCCAAATGTGTTTGTGTGTGTTTGTGTTTGTGTGTGTGTGTGTGTGTGTGTGTGCATGTGTGTGTATGGATGGGAAAAACTAATTCGAAATTCCAAGCTATTGAAAATACATAATATGGAATACAGAAAAAGAAAACAAACATTTTTCTGAATTCATGAGCGAAGCAGAATATTTGGCTGATATTTTTTCTCTGTTGTTTTTGCTGAGTTGAAGTTTTTATTTAGTTATTGTAACATTGGCTTTAACTGACAAACACAATTAGGAATTTTTGATTTTCTGAAACTAATGATATGAATTCATTTTAAAATATATGATTTAATAAAACTGAATTATAAATAATCAATTATGTCATAGTCCAACAATTCAAATATTATAATTCAAGTCAAGCACAGTGTTTGACATTACAGTTATTTACAGGTGAAACAGATACATTTGAATTCTCTTTTCTTTTTCTTTTTTTTTTAAAGAGAGAAAGATAGAGATACAGAGACAGAAACAATCAATTTTTATTGAGTTTTTCACATGGTTTTTGTTGCTCCAACACTTAGTTGCGTATGTGGGTGCTGGAGTTTGAACCCGTGTACTTGTGCATGCTAAGCAAGCACTGTAACCACCGAGCCACCACTCTAGACCCTGAATTCTCTTTTGTTTTGACAGTTGATGAGCCAGGAGAGGTGGCACATGCCTGTAATCTCAGCAACTCTGGAGCCTAAGGCAGGTTTGCAAGTTCCAGACTGGCCTTGTCCATTTAGTGAGACCTTATCTCAAAATAAAAATAAAAAGGGCAGGGGATGTATCTCAGGAGTCGAGTAGCCCTGGGTTCAATTCCCTGTAACACACACACACACACACACACACACACACACGATGAGAATGTGAATAATTTTTACAGTTACT
>PVKS010024542.1:0-30944 GCA_004027875.1 Aplodontia rufa | reverse complement strand
GGGTAGTTGGGGGGGCACTCCTGGGGGATAATTGTAATATCCTGAATCTATACACATTTTATATTATTTTGTTAAAAACTTGTATGGTTGTTCAAAAATTTTAAAAAATTAAAAAAAAAAGACTGATCAAGGGGGAAAATTTAAATTTTAGCAGGGTTTATTAAACAAAGTTCAACATTTTGTATTTGTATTCATATGCGTACATGCAGAAATATGTATATTTATATGTATTTGTATGGCATGCATGTGACATTGTTATGTTTTGCATCTTCTTTCTATAGTTCTTTTATTTTTAATGCTTTCATTCGTCATCACAGTTATACATAATGCTGGTATTGATTTCAACATAACCATACATGTGTGGAATAAAATTTGTTCCATTTTGGTTATCGGTACTTTCTCTTTCTCTTCCTTTTTTCCTCCCCCGTTCTCCTTCCTCTATTTTACTGGTCTTCTTTCTATTCATATATATATTTTTAATTGGTGCTATATAATCACACTTAAAAGTGGAATTCACTGAGGTATATTCATATATGTACATTGTGCATGTTATCAAATTCATTCTGCATTTCCTCCCCTTTCCCACCCCGTCCCCTCACTTTGGATCCTAAGTGTCCCCCAAAGGCCCATTCTAAACTTTGGTCACCTTTCAGAGGTGGGGCCTAGAGAAAAGAAGGGAGGCCATGGGGACACGTCCTGGAAAGGGGAGGTGGCCCCTCCGCCCCTTCTCCTCTCTCTCTGCTTCCCAGCCACCACGAGGTGAGCAGATTGCTTCACAATGTGTTTCTGATGTGCTGCCTCTGTCACCGGCCCCGAGTCAGCAGCGACAGCTGACCACGTGCTTAAACCTCTGAAATCAAGAGCCGAAATAAGTTTTTCTTCCTGTTTTTTTTTTTTTTCCTCCTTTTGACACTGGGGAACTTTTGAACTCAGAAGCACTTTACCACCGAGCCACATTCCCACTGTGCAACGTTCCCAGCCCTTTTTATTTTTGGATAGTGTTATAGTCAGCTTTTTTTTTTTCTTTTTCCACTGCTCTGACCAAAAGACCAGGTAATTAAAGGAGGAAGTTCATTTGGGGGCTCATGGTTTTAGAGTCTAAGTCCATACATGGCTGATAACGTTGTCCTGGGCCCGAGATGATGCAGCACATCATGGAGGAAGGGTGTGGCAGAGGAGAGCAGCTCAGGACATGGCTGCCAGGAAGCAGAAGGGGAAACTGTGCTCAACAGGAACAAAACATACACCCGAAGGCACATCCCCAACGACCCACAGCCTACCTGCCTACAATCACCAACCGTTTAATCCTTATTAGAGGGTTAATGCGCTGATTAGGTTAAGATGCTCATAGCCCAATTCACCTCTAAACTTTCTTGTATTGTCTCACACATAAGCTTTTGGGGAACACCACATATCTAAACTACGACAGACGGAGTTTCACTAAGTTGCTGGTCTCCAATTTGTGATCCTCCTGCCTCAGCCTCCTGAGTCACTGGGATTAAACATGTGTGTCCCTGAGCCGGGATTTTCTTCCTTTTAAGAAGATTTCCGCAGGTATTTTATCACAGTGACAGAAAACTGATTGACATAAGTGTGACATCAGTTTGAAAACGAAATAGAAATGAGGCCTCTGAGACAACTCCATTGGAAGCATGGAAAGACTGAGGCTGTATTTGCCAAGCCACAGGTTTGAAGTCCCAGATACTCCCAGTAAATCCCCTATGATAAGAAGTAGGGTAAGCGGCTGGAGCGGTGGCTCAGCGGTTACAGCAGTTGCCTGGCATGCACAAGTACGTGAGTTCAAACCCCAGCACCACGTACACAACCAAGTCTCAGAGCAACAAAAGCCATGTGAAAAACTAGATAAAAATTGATTCTCTCTGTCTCTCTCTCACTGTCCCCTCTTTCTTAAAAAAAAAAAAAAAGAAGAAGAAGAAGTAGGGGAATTCAAAGACATGAGCAGCTTTCTGGACACTGAATTCTGTTTCCCGGTTTTCCGTTAATTGATACATCTTGCACACCTATCACTGCAGTGACTGACGAGCAGTGGCTTTGCTAACAGATGATGCCCAATTGGTTAGTCAACTACCTATAGGATTAGTGATAAAATGAAAATGAAATCCATACACATTGTGAACCCTTTCTACACATACGGTTCTGCATTTGCCACACGTTACCTCTCAGATGTCCCCTGTTTTTAAATAACACTTCATCTGTATGTGACTATGATCTGTTTGGAGGAATACTGCCATTCTTCTTACAGTCTGAAAGGATCTGTGTACAGAAATAACAGCCCTTATTTTCTGCTCAGGGAAAGTCAGTTGAATTTAGCTGCCATTTTTCACTTTGATGGCATCGCTAAGGAGCATGAGAATGAACCCGGCAAGGTGGCACCCACCTGTAACTGCAGTGACTCCTGCCGAGGCAGGAGGATTTGAATTTGGAGACCAGCCTCAGCAACATAGTGAGATCCTGTCTCAGAATAAAAAATTTAAAAAGGCTGGGGATGTGGCTCAGTAGTAGAGCATCCCTACGTTCAATCCCTAGTATTTGAAAAAAGAAAAAAAAAAGGAAAGAAAGAAAGAAAAAAAAAAAAAAACTACCAGGAGTGGACTGGAAGCTTCAAGTGCTTTCTTGTTTTCTTCTTCAGTACTGGGGATTGCGCCCAGGGACCCATGCATGCCACACAAGTGCTCTACTACTGAAATAGGACCCAGCGTTTTACATTTATTTTTGTTGAGACAGGGTCTTGCTAAGTCTGTCCAGGTGACCTTCAAACTCACAGGCTCATATTTGCTTTATCTCACTGGGAACTTGAGGCACAAAGGTGTGCACAGTCCTGGTCAGATGTCCTTAAACTCGTAAATCTTGGTTTCTAGGCTGGACACAGGCTGTGTTACCCAGAGCTGGCCCTAAACTCCTGGGCTCCAGCAATTCTTTTGCTTCAGTCTCCCAAGTCTGGGACCACAGGCAGATCCAGGGATGCCCTCTACATCTCCGTCGCCGGAACACAGGCTTTTTGGCTCCAGAGCTTGAGGTCTTACCGCTCCCTGCTTGCTTCATTTTCATTGCATGCCAAGCAGGATACTTGCTCGCTCTCTCTCTCTGTTTTTAAAGAAAGTGGTACAGTGAGCGTAAGAGAGAGAGAATCAATTTTATTCAGTTTTTCATGTGGCCTTTTTACTTCAACACTTAGTTGTGCACGTGGTGCTGGGGTTCGAACCTGTGTACTTGCACATGCCAGGCAAGCACCATAACCATGGAGCCATCGCTCCAGCCCCTGCTCTATATTTTTGTATTTGCCTCTAACCAAAATGACTTGCAGTCACTATTACCAATCTCTAGATTGCAGATGAGAAAGTGAGGCTGAGAGGGGATAAATAACTAACCTAAAATCACACATTCAGTGAATTGCAGGAAAGAATAATTGTCAAAGCCAGGTGCAGTGGTACACATCTGTAATTCCACCTACTCAGGAGGCTGAGGCAGGAGGATCACAAGTTCAAGGCTAGCCTCAGCTACTTAGCAAGACCCTGTGCCAAAATTAAAAAAAAGATAATCATGAAAAGTGTTGGGGAGTAGCTCAGTGGTAGAGCACTTACCTAGCATGCAAAGGGTCCTGGGTTTAATCTTCAGCACCACCAATAAATAAATAAATAAATAGTGTATTTTTCAGGGGTGTGATCAGAAAGCATAGTCCTCCAAAAGTGTCTTTAACATTCTTTTTGTGCAAAATTGCAACTAAAGTTAGGATGTGTTCTAGTATTTGGTTAATGTGCAGTTGCCTTTGCATCTTATGCAGAGCTAGAAAAGAAAAAAAAATTAGAAGCACTGGAAAAACTGCCCTGTGCCTACAGGATGTCCTGTTCCATTTATCTGCTAGGACAGACCCATGACTCACTGTGAAATTTGACATATCGGAAATGGTTTCATTGTGCAGGGTTCTTCTCTCCTCATAAATATTAAAGACATAGATTTGAGGATAACAAGTTATATTTGTCCCAATATAAAGGTTTCTGATATAATTCATTTTGAGTTGAAACTGTTTTTATTTTAATGTAGTTCACTTATGCATTTATTCATATTTTTGTGGTACTGGGGATTAAACCTAGGGGTGTTCTACACTGAGTAACATCCCCAACCCTTTTTGTTCATTTATTTATTTTTTAAATTTTGCGATAGGGTTTTTACCAACTTGCTCAGACTGGCCTTGAACTTTTCTTTCTTTCTTTTTTTTTTTTCCCCCAGGGCTGAGGACCAAAGTTGGGGCCTTGCGTGTACTAGGCAAGTGCTCTGCCACTGAGCTAAATCCCCAGCCCTGGCCTTGAACTTCTGATCCTCCTGCTTCAGCCTTCCCGGGTAGCTGGGATTACAGGCCTGCAGTACCTGGCAGAAAAGAGCTTTAGACATAGAGATGATAACTCAGAAAGCACCCAGAGAAGTCTCCAGAGTTCCCACAGGTCCCCCTTCCTAAGTTAATAATGTTCAGAAGCATGGGAATGTCTCCTGAAGGAATCTCTGTGTTCTGCCATTGTCTTTCCAAGATGCTTGCACTTACCCAGATAAAAACTTCTCATTCAGCTCTTCACCCACAGGAAAATGCTGCATTCAGGGCTGGGGGTGCAGCTCACAGGTAGAGCAATTACCTCCTGTGCACCATGAAACCAAACCAACCAGAGTGATGCCTTGCAAAAGCTCACCAGGAATGCAATAACAATAATTACAAAAAGAAAAGCAGCTTCACACACAAAGGGACCACGCCACTCTCTCACTGCGATGAAGCAGGAACAAATTTCATGTGCTCGATTCAGTAATCCCTTGGGGACAGGGGAACAAAATGAAATAAAAAACACCCAGAGGACCCTTCTTCCTTTTTATTTTTCTTTTAAAAAGCAGTTATTTACGCTAATTATTTAGGGAGTCAAAAACATCTCCTCTGCACAACTTCTTGATTACATTACCCTAAATTACCTTTCTACTTTTGGTATACATCTATTCCCAAGCCACATTATTATAAAAAATAAAAGAAATAGTTTAATAAATGAAGAACATTTCCATTTCCCTCAATCTAGTCACTGGAATTGTACAATGATAAAATTTAGCCCTGGTTTTTGCCCTTTTTATCCATATTCAGATATTGACCCAGTTGTGCATGTGTGTGTGTGTGTGTGTGTGTAGTGAGTCTGCACAGCGATAGGTGTGTACGTAGAATATATGTTTAGGGTGAGACCGTAGGAGTATGTTCTTTGTGTGTGTATACAGATGTGTGCAGAGGTGTATGTATGTACGGAAGTTGGAATTGATGGCCAGGACGGGAAGTGTGGCGGGCAGGAATCAAGATTATGGGAGCCTGGAGCTGGAGGAGTGGCCAGTGTTAGAGCAGTAGAACGCTTGGCTGGCATGTGTGAGGACCCAGGTTCAAACCGCAGCACCACACACACAAAGAAGTGTCGGGGGGGAAAACAGATGAAAAATAAATAAAATATATTCTCTCTCTCTCTTTTTATCCCTATCTCTCTTAAAAGAGAAATAGATTATGGGAACCTGAGAGGTCCCATGCAGGCAAGGACACAGGTTTGGTTCCTCTTAACCAAGTGATGGAGTTGAGGGCCTGGACTCAAATTTCCACTCCATCACCTATAAACTTGGGGAAACAACTGAACTCACTAAAACTTGAATATCTCATTTTCACTTTAAAATATTTTTTAACTAGTGTGTGTGTGTGTGTGTGTGTGTGTATTTGTGTTTTTGTGCTGGAGATTGAACCCATGGCCCTGTGCATGGTAAGCACATGCTTTACCACTGAGCTACTCCCCGGCCCCAAGTATCTGATTTTTAAATTGGAAAAAGTAAGACTTCAGAGAAATGGACTGAGCATTACATTACATACTACACATGAATGACTTAGTGTATCTTGGCTCATGGAAAAATTTCAAGGAAGAAATAGAAGAGAAACAAAAAATTAAGGATGGAACCACCTTATGACCCAGCTATCCCACTTCTGGGTATTTTCCCAAAAGAGTTAGAATCAGCATATTATAGTAATATGGCTTCATCAATGTTTATAGCAGCTCAATTTACTATAGCTAGACTATTGAACAACCCAGATGCCCCTCACTTGATGAGTGGATACAAAAACTTTGGTACATATATAATGGAATCCTACTCGGCCATTAGAGAAGACGATATTATGGCTTTTACAGTCAAATGGATGGAGATGGAAAGAATTATGCTAAGTGAAGTATCTCAATCTCAGAGACTCAAGGGCCGAATGGTATTTCTCATCTGTGGAAGCTAGAATACATGGGGAAGCAGTATGTTAGATGGCTAAGCTAATAATAACTTCAAATTGTATGATTCTCAACGCAAGAGGAGGATGGCTCCCTAGGACACTTGGAGGTGTAGGGAGGGGAACGGGGCAGAGGGTGTAGGAAGAACTCCTAGGAGACTGGAGAGTGGGAATATGAAGGAATCATCTCAGAAGGAGATCTCTGTCCTCCACGAGATATCCTTTTAACTCAGGAGTTCTTCTGGGGGAAAGAGCAACAGGGGGAACCCAAGCTGGGCATCCATGAGATGGCATTAGCCCTGGATAGCTAAGTATATATACAATGGTTCTTGAATGTTTGATAATGTTTCCCCCTCAATTGTATCTCTATATCCATCTAATAAATAAATAAATAAAGAAGTAGAAGAGAAAGAAGAAGATATAGAGACTTGTAAAGAATGCTATAGTTTGCTAGAAAAAAACAGAATCTATTTGATTTTGACCTTTTGAACCATTTCTATTGTCTAATTCAGAGTCAAAGTCTGAAGGCCTCCAGACTGCAGGGAATAGCACTCTCAACATTAAGGAAGAAGATCAGGCAGCCGCTTATGTATGTGGGACAGTGTGTGCCAGCCAACCAGAGTGAAGTGTTGTCCGCCGAAACCGATTCTTCCTGTAGTGAATGGCAAAGGGTGACTCATCGAGATGGAGGAGGAATAGAAAACACATGTCCACATGTCCAGGATGAAGATCTGGACGAGTGGATGTCACACCAGTGCGCAAAGTGGAAACATAAACACTGGTCCGTGTGATCTATCACATCAGTACAGGGAAGATATGGGCTGGTTCATCTGCAGGAAATAGGCTCCAGTTTGCTGTGGCTTGAACATGTCCCCAAAAGGTTCATGTGGTGAGGCTTGATTTCAACTTTGCATGTTGATGGTATTTGGAGGTGGGGGCTTTGGGGAGGTAATTAGGGTTAGATGAAGTCTTCATGGTGGGGCTTCCATGATGGGTCTAGTGGCTTGATAAGAGAAGGAGAGAGCCGAGCACACAGGCTTCCACTCTCTTGCCCTGTTACTTTGCAGCAATTAGTTCCTACTAAGACTTAGCCCCCTCAATCTTGGACTTGCACCGTGGTTGATAAATAACTTCCAAAGTATAATAAATAATTTTTTCTTTAAAAATTACATGGTTGCAGTGATTCTGTTGTAACAACACAAATCACAGATATAGTACCTCTTGTTTTTAAGTTGTGCTTTGTATAAATTACTGAATGGTTTATCCTATATTATAGACTGAGTGTGTTCCCCAAAGTTTATAGGTTGAAATCCTAACTGCCAATGTGATGATTTTAGGAAGTGGAGGGCTTTGGAAGGGATAAGATCATGAAGGTGGAATCCTCATTAATTAAATTAGTGCCCCTATAAAAGAGTACCTAGGAAGCTCTCTTAATCTCCTTCCACCATGTGAGAATGCAGCAAGAAATCTAAAGTCTGGCCAGGCCTGGTGGCACACAACTGTAATCCCAGTGGCTTGGGAGGCTGAGGCAGGAGGATTGCAGATTCAACTCTAAGCAACTTAGTGAGATCTTGTCTCAAAATAAAAAAATTAAAAAGGACAGGGGATGTGGTTCAGTGGGTAAATAAATGCCCTTGAGTTCAATCCCTAGCACTGAAAAAAGATAGAAAAAAAGAAGAAGAAGAAAGAGAAAGAAAGAAAGAAAGAAAGACATTTGAAGTCTGAAATGTGGAAGAGAGTTGTATTAATCAAATTTGCTTTACTATAGTAAAATGCCTGAGGCAGCTGACTTCATAAAGAGACAAAGTTTATTTTGCTCATAGTTTTATGTTGGGAACATGAGGCTCAGCTGGCTTGTAAAAGAATTGGTGGTAAACAACTCTAAGTGATCCAGCTGGCTTGTAATTAGCAAATTGCCTGACCGCATGACTAAGCTATTCGGCCACTCATTTGTTACTATTGGAGAAATGTGTTTGCACTGTGCCCCTATTGGCTGTTGTAATGGATAAATAGAGTAGCAGCTAGTCAGGTAAGGAAGCAGCCCAAGAAGGAAGCAGCCAAAGAAGAAGCAGTCGCCAGAGAAAAGCAGAGAAGATGCATAGAACCGGAGAGATCAGCAGAGATGTCAGAGAGATCAGCAGAGGTAGAAGATGCAGGTCCCGTGTTCCAGCTGTCCGAGTTCGCTCCCTTGTTCCCGGCTCCCCAGCCCTTCCTAACTCAGCCCCTCGGAGGACGGCCCAGGCTGGGTAGTTCTGCCCGTTCCTCGCTCTGGAGTGCAGCGGGGAGCGACTCCTCACCCCATCCCCATCCTAACTCGGCCCCTCGGAGAACGGCCCAGGCTGGCTAGGTCATTCTGCCCGCTCCTCGCTCAGGAACGCTGCGGGGAGCGACTCCTCTTCTCTGGTCCCCAGCCCTGTCCTGCCGGCGCCCGGTTCCCAGTGTCCTGCTGGCCCCCGGGGAACGGCTAAGGTCCGCCGAGGTCGTTCTGCCCGCTCCCCGCTCCAGAACCCAGCGGGGAGCGACAGTTTTAGACATTCTGGGGATGGCTACAGCAATGCTTCAGTTCTTCTGAGGAACTCATGGCAAGTGGCAGATGATGGGTGGCAATGATGGGGGCATGTGTCAAGACATGTTGCCACATCTCAAATAGGAGGCAGAGAGGACTAGATGGGGCAAAACTCAGACCTTTATAACAGTCCACTCTCAACCAAGGGGTCCTGAAAGAACTGCCTCCTCAATGACATGAGGACCTCCCTCTGGGCCTTACCTCCCTAAAGTTCTACTACCTTCCAGTAGCACCAGCCCATAGATCAAGCCTTCAATTACAGTTGAATCTCAGGGAACACTGGAACCACACCAGAGCAAAGGCCCTCTCTAGCATGCAACTATATCGGCACCCTGACCTCAAAATTCCAGCCTCCACATGATAAATAAATTTCAGCTGTTTATAAGCCATCCAATATATGGAAGTTTTTTTTATAGCCGCCAGAACTGGCTAATACCACCAATATACTTATAAATTCTAAAATTAACATTTGACATTTCTTTCTTCTTTTTAAAGTGCCTTGTTTTCTGTTTCTGCTGGTGGACTAGCAAGTATTGTTGCAATTTTTTTTTGCATCCTTGAAGCAGCATGCTAAAGCATTTGCAAACATGATCTGTTTTTAATTCACATAATGATTCAACACTAAGTTATCGTTGAGCATTTGCTACATGGTAGGTTCCCTGACAGGTGGAGATTATCCCCATTTCATAGCAGAGGATGCTGAACCTTGGAAAGATCCAGCTGTTTACCCCAAATGGCCTGCAGGGGGCAGGAGTGAGTGGAGCCCAGCTCTCAGCCTGAGCTTGTCCACCGCAGGCTCCAGCTTCCTGAGCTTGGGCAGCTGTTGTGCAGAGAAGCTTTGTGGGAATCTCTTCTGACAAACAGAAATTAACTTTGACCAGGGGAAGGCCAAACAACATTTGCTTTATAAAAAGCAAAATGCAAATGAGCAAGGGTTGCCCCCCAAAAATACATCTCTTGGGCTACTTTTATAATCACATTCTCTACCGAAAATGATACCTTGTTAGAATACCGAAACCAAAGTGGGAGGAAATAACTCTGGTCTTTTTCAAACATCGTGCCACAAGGAGACAAAAGAGAACAAGAAAGAAAACAGTGAAGATATCTGGCTAGCCATAAGATCGAATTTCAAATTCATCATAAGATGAATTTTTGTTTTCTAAAAATAGCTTTCTCAGGGCTGGAGCAAGTGGCTTAACCTACCGCGCTTGCCTGGCATGCAGGAGGACTGGGGTTGGAACCCCAGCACCACATATACAACTAAGTGTTGGAGCAACGAAAACCAGATGAAAAACTAAATAAATTTGATTCTCTCTCATTCTCCCCAGCCCTGTCTTAAAAAAAAAAAAAAAACTTTCTTGTTGACTTTGAGGTTGTTGGTAATTCAGTCTAAAGAATATTTGTTTTTTAAAAACGGGGTACTGAGATGGACATAAATAAGGATAAATATGCTTCCGATCTGATCTAGTTTAAATGATAAAAAAGTGAATCTTCTGATAAATGTGGACTTGAAAGCTGTGAAATAGTAATAAAGTTTTTGAGAGAAGTCTCTCCATACCTGCTTAGCTTGAAGGTCAAAAGTAATGCATTCTAAACTGGGAACGGTGGCTCACACCTTTATCCCAGCCACTGAGGAGGCTGAGGCAGGAGGATCGAAAGTTTGAGGCCAACCTGGGCAACCTAGCAAAACTCTGCCTCTAAATAAGATTTAAAAAGGGCTGAAGATATAGCTCAGTGGTAAAGCACCTGCCTAGCTTTACCAATGGTACCTCGCTGGTACAAAAAAAAAAAAACCCTTAAAAGTAATACATTTTAAATAACCACATTATAAACATTACGGAGAATAGCTCCCTATGGGTCTGGGAATACCTTGGAAGGAAGAAGGTTCTGAACTGAGGGCAGATTTGGCTTGCCTACTAACAGGGATGGGAATCACAATCTAGTTTGATTCTCTATGAATCTTAATTATTACTTGTTGGTCTTATTTAAACCTAACTTTTCTTGACTTAGAACACATAGACTTTTGACAAATTGGGTATTGATTTTTCTGGTAAGCCAACTGTTTTGACTGAATCATGTCCTTCCAAAATTCACATGTTTAAGTCAGAAAGCCCAAAACCCCAGAGTATGACTGTATTTGAAGATAATATCTTTAAATAAATGATTTAGCTAAAATGAGGTTATGAGGCTGGAGTGGTGGCTCAGCAGTTACCGTGTTTGCCCTAGCATGCGCAAGGACCCAGATTCGAATCCCAGCTCCACATACACAACCAAGTGTTGGCGAAGCAAACACCAGATAAGAAAATAAACAAAACTGATTTTCTCTCTCTCACTCTCTCTTTTTAAAAATGAGGTTATGAGGGTGGGCCTTATAAGAAGAAATTAGGACACACACACTTTTTTGCTGGTATTGGAAATTGAACCTGGGGTGCTGTACCACTGAGCTACATCGCCAGCCACCCTGCCTTTTTTGGTGGTGGTTGTTATTTTGAGGCTAAGTTGCTAAGTTGCCCAGGCTGACTTTGAACCTGTGATTCTCCTGCTATTCTCCTGAATAGCTGGGATTACAGGCATGCACTGCCTAAAGCATTAATATTCATTCCCCAGTTCTTTTCTTTTCTTTCTTTTTTCTTTCTTTCTTCTTTCTTTCTTTCTTTCTTTCTTCTTTATTTCTCTCTTTCAGATTGAGGGACATGGAAAGAGAGGAGAGAGAGATAGAGAAACAATTTTTATTTAGCTTTTCATGTGGCCTTCATTGCTCTGACAGTTGTGTACGTGGTGCTGGGGTTTGAACTCGCATGTACTCACACATGCAAGGCAAGTGCTGTAACCACTGAGCCTCTGCTCCAGCCCTCCCCGGTTGCTTTTTAGTTTTATTTTTTTTGTGGGTGTCAGGGATCATATCCAGGGTTTTGTGCATGGTAGGCAAACACTCTACCACTGAGCTGAAGTCGTAATTTAGGATCCCAGTTTTAACTTCCCAGTTTTTATTTTTCTGTTCATTTTGGGGTGGGGTGTGGTGAGTCCAGGGATTGAACCCAGGGACACTTATCCAGTAGTGCACATCCCTAGCCATTTTTACTTTTTATATTAAGGCAGGGCCTCACTAAGTTGCGAGGTTGACCTTGAACTGCGATCCTCCTCCCTCAGCCTCCTGAGTCACTAGGGTTACAGGTGTGCATTACCATGCCAGACCCGAATTTTCCAGTTTTTATAGCTGCTTTGTCATTATGTAGGAATTATATATAAAGTATGCAAGGTGATGATGTTTTAATACAGGTTTTATCTTTATTTAAGTATGACAAGGCCAACAGATCAGGAGGTGACTGCTGTTGAAAAGAGAGTCAGTTACAGTTTCCAAGAGGATGGGGCATCCTAGGCCACGGCAGGGGCTGGGGGCATGTGGGGAAGCTCCAGGATTAGGCAGGAGGCTTCAGGAGAGGGGGAAATGTGGGCAAGAGCATTTATCGAGGTTTTCATGGGAAGGAACAGGGGAGGAAGGATAGGCAGGCACATGCTTGGTCTGTTTGAATCATGTCAGTGGGCTTTGGGGCAGAGGTGGAAGCCCAAATTGGCTGGGGCCTGGCCTGGGGTGATTAGGCAGGGGTTAGCGGCTCTTAAGCGAGTTGGGAGAAGGCTCTGGAGGGGCTGTTTGAATCTGAACAGTAAACTGCCAGGTGAGCGGCTTGCTGTCTCCAGGCCGGTCCCTCCAGAGCTAGCAACACCCCAGATGTCAAAGCACCAGAATGCAGAAGGTAAAGGACATGGTTAACACAGACGGGGACAAAGGGCAGGAATTTAGCGTCAGCAGCTTGGGGGAAATGCCTTGGTATCAGGCTTGCAACTTTGCACGGTTAAGAACATTGTGAAGTTAGAAAAAGAGAGAGAGAATGATTTACAGTGGATCCCCACTTTCCCACCACGTTGAACCACTGGAAGGCAAGCAGGAAATATCACTTTGCATTCCCCAGGGGTCCAGAACATTCCAGCATGCAGCAACAGCGAAGTGAGAGGGTGGAAGGGGAGGCTTGGCTGTCCCGGTAGTGTAGTTACCTCCGGTGCCTCTGGACAAGGTTATCCGTCCCCTCTGCTCATACGGGGTCGGGTTGGAGTTACAGCTTGCATTTTCCTCCTAAATTCAAGTCCACCACATTCTTGAGTTTTTCTAGCAAGTACGAGCAGTCAGATGTGAAATCTAAACACCTTAAGTGTGTATCTTGTTCCTGCCTCTTTTGCTACTTGACATTCCCTTAGAGTTTAAAAAGGTACAAAATCAGAATTATTCTGGGAAGTGTTAACTACAGCCTTTCATTAGTTTCTGTGCTGGAAAAGTGGTCAGAAGATCTAAAATGAGAGGTAGGGGCTAGAAAATAGAAAGTGTTAAATTAGGACTTTCAGGAGAATCTGGTCATTGTGTTTACTGGAGATGGAGTGGAGTTTCCCTCAAGAGTTGTAGGACAGAATTTCTCTGGGGAAGGGAAGACAAGGACCAAGGGTGCCGTGGCACTTCCTGCATTGAGGTAGGAGTTGGAAGAAGGGAGAGGTTGCTGGTGGAGGGCCGTTCATCTTCCCTTCCTCCTTCCAGCTTTCCCCTGATCCTGAGGATGGCCCTGGATGTCCCAAGATCCTGAGTGAGGAAAGGAAAGGAGAGGAAACCTATGGACATGGAGCCCTCTGCTGGGGATCCTGTTTTCTGGTCTGTCACTGTTTGGTAAACAGGCGGGGTTAGTGTTTGCCGAGTTCCTTTGACTTATTTTAATATTTCCTTAAAAATGCATTCCTGTATTGGGTCAACAGTATGTTTATAGTTAGTATAATTTGGGGTTTTAATTATAGGACTGTTAACTATCAGTGATTTATTCGGTCTGATATAAGCTTATGCAAGAAGAAGGTATTCTTGTTACTTATATTAACAGTATTGCTTCTATAGTTATATAGATTAGTCCAGTGTATTTAGTAGTAGGTTAGTTTGAATAGTGGTATTAGTTTAATTTTTTGTTAAGTTTGAACACTTTTTTAATTGATGGCTGCTTTTAGGCCAACTACGGTGATTAGATGTATTTACTCTCTCGTTGAGGTTGTTTCCTTTATTCTAAAGAGCTGTCCTGCTTTAGATTATCATTTAAATTTATTTATTTATTTATTTATTTATTTTGAGGAGTAAAAGAAGTAGGATTTATTTAGGAAGAAGAGCAGAGACTCCGCAAGACGGAGGGGTACCTGGAAGCAGAACACCCTTAAATTTATTTTTAGATTTGTATGTTCTTTAGATAAATTTAAAGTTGAACTAAAATTCTTACCTGGACAACCAGCTATTACCAGGCTCGGCTGACTGTTCACCTCTACTCAAGTGTTTCCACTATTTTACTATGTAGACGGATTGGCTCTGTCAGCTGCTTATGAGTAGCTCATCTAGTTTCGAGGTACTTATCTTAAACTCTTTTTGCAAAGTGGTTTCTGGTTAATTCATTATGCAAACGGTCAGAGGTTAAATCTCTGCTTTTTTTTGTACTGATCATTTGGTCTTTCATCTTTCCCTTACGGTACTTTCTCTATCGCTCCATAGTGTGATTTCTATCTCTTATGCTTTCATAAGGTACATGTTTTAGTTTATTGAGTTTAGGTAGTTTAATTTTAATTGTTTATGGGCTAGAATTATTTCAAAATGTTCAGTTGTGATGAACTCTTCTGGGTGTAGGCCAGGTGCTTTAATTTAAGCTACATTTTGATTAATCCAAGCACACTTTCCAGTGTGCTCACCTTGTTACGGCTTGTCTCTTCTCATTCTGTTATTATCTAGTCAAACTTATTGGTTAAGATGGTAGATTTGAAGAGGGTGACAGGCAGTGTGGGTTAAGACACTTAAGCCACCAGAGCTAATAAGGGACTATGGTGCCACTCCTAGAAATCCCAGGGGTTATAGAAACTAATTAGTGGAGTGTATATGAAGTGAGGCATGTGAACTTTCTAACTTTAGGTAGATCCATGGAAGACAAAATCACAATGGGATATTCTGGAAGTTTGAAGGTATGTGAATATTGGAAGGCGGCTCCAAAGCTGGGGTTTGCAAAAGTCAGATTCTGCAGGTGCGTAGGGCACTAGCAAGACAGGGACGGGTCCGGAAAAGAAGGGATAGATGATGGACGGGAGAGGAGAAGGGAACTTGAACTCAAATGTGACAATGAGAAACATCTAGAATGAAGTGTTTATTTGGTTTCAGCTTATGTGTTGTTTTGTATTTTATGGCTTCCTCTTCTGTTGTGTCTATTTTGCAACCCATGTGAGGTAAATAAAGAGTGTCGGTGACCCCCAGAACATGCAGTGGCGTCATGGGTGAGGGGAGAGAGATCAGAAACCCCCCTGATGCGACGTAGGGAGCTGCAGTTTGTGTTTATGAAGATCTCTCTGAACTTTCAAGCATTTTCAAAAGGAATTTTATGCCTGGGATGAAAAGCTTCAGCTCCTTCAGGCCTTTGGAGAATTAAACATTTACTTGCTGTATGTTACAATTCTTGTCCAATCTGCCTTGTCCAACCATCCCTGGGGGATGTTTGTTCATGTAACTGGATGTGGAGACTGTCCCTTGAAACAGCAGGGCATTCTGTCCCCAAGACACACGGGCTACAGGCAGTAAGATAGACCCCTCTCAGACACTGCAGATGTTCCTCAGTTCCTCTCGGGAGGTGTCCATGTTCTGCCCAACCCCAGTTCTGACAAGTGCCATATGCCAGCAGTCTGGGTGAGTTCTGACACGTCCCTCTTCTGTGCTCAAGGTAGGGCTAATTTGCTCTGCTCTCCGTTGTGGACCAGCTGAATCCTCTCCCAGAACCTGAGCAGATGGCTTGCTCTGTGCTGTGTGCAGGAAATAACACTTTGGGTCACTTGGAAGGGAGCCGGTCAATTATCAGGACCATCTGCATTTGGGTGTTTCTGCCTATTTCCTCATGCTTCTGTGATCAGGAACCGCTGCAGCCCACGCTGCACTATCAGAGGTCAGTATAAATCTAGTTTCCTATAGCATTTTTGGATGATTACACAATTTTCATAAATCTACAGCTGTTTTATGCAAGGTCCAAACATTTCAATGAAAAAAAAATTAAAAAAACATTTAATCTGTTCATCAGATTTTGGGGCTTAGATAAAGGGGGCCATTTGGATGATTCCAGATACCAAGCTCTTCAGTGTCATGTAGATGGGGCCTAAGAGCTTGTTGTTTCGTTCTCTGTCCCTCTTCACTTACCCTGGAAAGTCTTATCCCATGAGTAGTCTGTGAAAGGATTACTCTTTTCTTTTTCCTTTTAGCACTGGAGATTGAACCTAGGGACACTTTATCACTGAGCTGCATCCCCAGCTCCCTTTATTTTATTTTATTTTTTTTGAGACAGGGTCTCACTAAGTTGCTGAGGTTGGCCTCATCTTTGCAATCCTCCTGCCTCAGCCTCCTGAGTTGCTGGAATTATAGGTGTGTGCCACCATACCTACCAAAGATTACTCTTTCTAGGTATCAAGAATGTGAAGCTAATGTTCCTCTTTTGTAGGCACCCAAAGTGGCTGGAGATATAACTCCGCAGTAGAGCACTTACAAGGCCCTGGGCTTTATCTCCAGCACTGCAAATAAATAAAATAAAATATAGGCACCAAAGAATTTGAATTAAAAAGGAATCTGGACTAGTCTGGCACTGAGATGGCTGGTTCTTGGGCTCAGTGTTCCTTGGTTCTTTGGTACTGGGTAGGCAATAGCCTTCATTTGGCAAAAGATTACATTATGCAACCTGTGATTTCTCCTTTTAGATATGGAAACATGTGTAGCAGGGCTATAAAATGCACACTTATGTAAAAATCCCTAGAGGCCATTGTTTTGGCCTCAGCTCCTGAACTGGATCTCAGAGGACTTGGCTAGAAACCAAAATGGAGTTACTCATGCTAAAGTTCCACCTCACCAAGCTGAAACTCAGCCATTTATCTGACCTTCAGAGGAATCAGGATTAGAGACTGAGCCAACAGGCCTGTTTCAATTGGCAAGATAATCATGTTCCCTCTGCCTTAATCTACACAAGAGGTGACCTCAGGAACCTGAGATTAACTCATTAATTCTTTTTCTATTGTTCTGTCTCTACCTGACAAGGAATGTGACTTTGAAATGACCAATCTGGTTTCTGTTCCTTATTTATGCTTTGTTCAGCCTTTCTTTATCTATGAGACTCACCTCTGCTTAGTCCTCTGCTCAATTAAGTAACACTCAATTCTATTTTATGGCGTGAAGTGTTGCCGGATTCTAGCAAAGAGAATAAAGCCAATTAAACTAAACTACCATAATTTTGTTCTTTCTCAGGGTTCTTAAGTGTTCAGCAACAAATGCACATCCAAGATGGTATATTTTCTTTGGAAAAGATCTGAGATAGATGTGGGGTTATGGCAGGGGAAGGGGATAGGGACATTCTGATGGTAAACAGTGAAATTGTCCTGTAAGTGGCAAGAACGTTTGCTAGCATGCAGAGAGGGTCGGATCTGAAGACACCAAATCACTGAGGCCCATTTGACTATTGGTAAATGAGGTGAGTGTCTTAGATTGAAGAGCAGAAAGCCTGGGAGGATTATTCGAGGTGAAGGACCCAACAGAGAACTTTTTTTTTTTTTTTAATGGAGAGGGACAGTGAGAGAAGAGAGAGAGAGGAGAGAGAGAGAGAGAGAGAGAGAGAATCAATTTTTGTTGAGTTTTTCACATGGCCTTCGTTGCTGTGACACTCAGTTGTGTACGTGGGTGCTGGGGTTTGAACCCGTGTACTTGCGCATGCTGATCAAGTGTAACTGCCCGAGCTACCATTCCAGCCCTCCATCAGAGAACTTTTGTCCCTGTGCTTGAGGAAATAGGAAGTCCCCAGGAGAAGGTGACAGCCTGACAGGAGATAAAGCCATTGTTTGAATAGCAACAGCAACATCCAACAGAAATATAATGCCAGCCACACACTGTTTGCTTTTTTGTTCGTTTTTCATGCTGGAGATTGGACTGAACTACATCCACAGTCTTGATGCAGGTTCTTGCTAAGTTGCTGAGAAGCTCATAAACTGCTGAGGCTGGCCTGGAACTTGCTATCTTCCTGTTTCAGCCCCTGAGATTACAGGTATGTGCCACCACACCTGGAAATACTTTTTTTCTCTTGAGAAGAGGTCTCACTATGTTGTTTAGGCAGGCTTTGAACTCCTGGGTTCAAACAAGACTCCTGCTTTGGCCTTCTGAGTAGCTGGGATTACAGGCGTGTGCCACTACACCCAGTTTACACACATCCTTTTCAGGATCCTAATAACGATGTTTTAAAAAGCACAGTGAGCCAGGGCATGGCAGGAGGTAGTGCTTGTTGCCTAAAGACAGAGACACATTCTGGGAAACACCTCTTTAGAAAATCCGCCATTATGCAAACATCATGGGGTCCACTCCACAAAGCAAGACAGCTATGATCTTACATAACCACCATCGTATAAGCAGTTCAGTGTTGACTTATACATCATTATGTGGTGCATGACTGCATTGAGAATGACATTGTAAAGAAAGGTGGACTTGGAGCCAGGTGTAGTGGCACACACCTGTAATCCCAGCCATTCAGGAGCCCGAGGCAGGAGGAGCAAAAGTTTAAAGCCAGCTTAGCAAGACCCTGTCTCAAAATAAAAAATAAAAGGCTGGAGATGTAGCTCAGTGGTAAAGCACCCCTGAATTAAATACCTAGTACGAGAGAGAGAGAGAGAGAGAGAGAGAGGAGTTAAAGTGGCCTCGGGCTGGGAATGGGCAGGGTGGGTGATGAGGGAACCAGAGAGACACACAGACCCTTATCTAGGAGTTCACACTTCCCCTGCCCACCCGGAACTTTCCTTTCAGTGTTTTCTGCTGACATCCTAGAAAGGAGCAGAGTCAGTGCCCTTCTAGAGACCTCTCATGTGTAGAGCCCAGAAACAGACAAAGATGAGGTGGAATGAGAATGAAATAAATGATACCAGATGGAAGATAAAGACATACATAGAAACATCAAGCTGTTTTGTCATACAAAGCCGACAGAAGCCACATGCTGGGACTACAACTCCATGTGGCACAGGTAATTCAGAGTGTGTTGCAAACCACTGGAAAGAGAATAGATCAATAATTATGATAGAAGAAATTCCCTAGCAGGGCTTCACCTAAAGCAGCGTCCCTGGGAGAATTTCCTGGGCCATTCAGCTATCCCAAGGGGCTCCTAAATTATAAAACACCTAGGATTATCTCTACCAACAATAAAGGAAATGATTACACTCGTCAATTGGCTTGGGCAAAACTTTTGATGTCCCCTGGTAACCAAAAACTGTATCATAAGTAATGCATAAAGACAAAACAATGACAAATTATAATTCTATTGAGGAAGAAAATCATTGCAGACCAGGAATCTGAAAAACGTCGTAAATTGCGATCGACGTAGTTGGGAGTACTGGGGAGAAGGGCTTGGGGTTAGAGCATTTTAATGAAAATAACAATTTAGAACAGTGACAACTTGCTCAGAAGTTCCTATGCGGTGAGGAGCTCCCCGGGCAAACTGAGAGCTGCTCCTGGACCTCTGTGCGGGGAGTGGCAGACCGGCTGGTCAGTGGCTTTCCTGCGAAGCTACAGGAAAGATCACAGATTCAGAAAAAGGAGAATGTGCTATCCTTTGGCCCTGAAGGAAGCTTCCTTTGATGTGCAGAGTTTTTTCCCCCCTCCCACTCTGCGGATCTCTCTTGAGTTTAGATTCATAGGGGGAACAATGGAGTCACAATAGGAGCTTGTAGAGGTAATTTGGATAACCAGGATATGCTGTTGATTTCCGTTTGAAATCGTTCTAGGTTCTGAGACCAAAACCAGAATGACTGAGGTCTCTGGGAGAAGAGGATGCTATTCAAAAAGCATTCAGAATCCTCTGATGCTCTTCCATGGCCTCTACCCGGTCTCGAAGCCATCCGTGGCTTCTCTGCAGAGAGCATCTGAGTGACAGTTGGAGCCGCCATCTCCCCCTCCGTTTCTCTCCAGCTCTGCCTTGGATTCCTCATGACTCAGCCTGTGTCATTACCTACTCATTAAAACCTTCTTCTGCACATCTGAAGAGTAGGTGCGTGTAGACCATTTAACTATGCAAAGCTGCGTCTGCTTCTGCGTATGGAGAATATTCTGTATCTGCACGTGGAGATTGTGGAGGCCATGGAGACAGACACTGAGCAGGGCGTGAGATTATCTTGTAGAGTCCCACAGTCATCTTATTTTATGCTCAGAGGACTTTATTTGCTCAGTACCTTTCATGAGGCGAGCTTTGTTAGTATACAGTGGGAGGTGCTGGGGACAGAAAGATGACCTGATAACTCCACCTGGCCAGGGAGTCAGGTCTTCAGCCACCAAAAGGAAGTTCTGTGGAGTAAAGTGTAAAAATAAGAGAGGTGTGCTGCTACGTTACCGACATATCTAGGTAAGTGTGCAATGTAGTTTTGGTGAGTGACTAGGTTAGGAACATAGCGGCAGGACAGCAATGCAAGAAATAAAGTTTTGGGCTAGAAGGCAAAGATCTTTGGGGATCGAACCCAGTGGCTCTTTACCACTGAGTTACATTCCCAGACCTTTTTATTTTGAGACTTGGTTTAGTTAAGTTGCAGGTCTTGAACTTGGGATTCTCCTGCCTCAGCCTCCCTAGTAGCCGGAATTACAAGAATGCACCACTGCTCCTGACTCTCAATTTTTAAGAAACTCTCGAGATATTCACTAATAAATCCTGGAGATGGAATTCTGGACTCTGAAAGGTAATTTAATGATAACCAACGGTTACTATACAAATGCAAAAACAAAACAAAACTGAGTGATTGGAGAATGAATTTGAAAGTTCTTTGAAAGCCCTGAAATCATCGTCATCAAGGTTAGAACATTCTTAGTTTTCTAGGTACCTACTCTGCCAGAGGCGTTGTCTTGTTTTGTGTCACTCTGGGCAGGGAGGGGAGAGGGACTGGTACTCGGTCACAGTGCCTGTTGGTGGAGTGGGGCTTCTGTGGTCTCCTTCCTGGACCTAGGGCAGAGATATGATTTTAATATATTTTCCCAATTGGTTAACTATTGGAGAAAAAAATCCCTTTGTCAGCATATACAACTTTCCTTTCTCCTCTTATGTTTAGAGCTATTAGCGTATCTGTTTATTGAGTTTGTAAAGAGTGACAGGAGGGACACAGCCTCTAAGAAAGACTGGGGGCCCCAGGAGAGACTGTGCTGTGGCCTTCCAGCCTCCGCAGGGGGAGAGCAGTGCTGAATCTGATAACAAAGCCTCCTCCCATTTCGGGGTCTGGGGTGCCTTATCAGATCTGCAGAGAGCCAGCCAGCTGTTAGCCAGCTGGTCACTCGGGAGGAAGCCTAGCGAATGCAGAAGTGAGAAAGAACATGGCTAAGTGCACAGCCACCCTGATCGGGGCCGGAAAACCGCGAGTGGAAAAAGAAAAACTGCCCTGAGAAACCCTCTGACAACTTGAAGTAAGTGAACAATATCAGAGCCAGAGTTTAATTTCCTTATCTGAATTAAAAAAACATGCACACTTTTTTTTTTTAATTTGCAGAGACCTGAGTGCCTGAGTGTTATGAAAGCTTGGTAGGTTTTCTTTTGTGTGTGTGTGTTTTTTTTAATCTTGGGGATTGAGAACCCCAGGGACTGGGACATGATGGGCAAGAGCTTAATCCTGAACTACATCCCTGCCATCTATCATCTATCTATCTATCTATCTATCTATCTATCTATCTATCTATCTATCATCTTCTTTCTTTCTTTCTTTTCTTTCTTTTTTTTGGGGGGAGGGATGGGAGGGTCTCTGTATGTCACATAGGTTGATCCTCAACTCCTGGGCTTCAGCGATCCCTCTCCCTTAGCTTCCTGAGTAGCTGGATAGCTGGCATATGCCCCTAAACCTGGACTTTGCCTGGGTGAGCTCAGTAGATGCAGTTTAGCAAGAAAGGCCTTGGATCCCACAGTGGTGTTAGACTGGCCCTCGTTCTGGGGCTCCCCTGGTCCGGGGTAACCCTGTCACTAATGTGACAACTCTGAGCTCAGTTTTCTCCTTTGCAAATCATAGCCAATCATGGTGCTTTTCCTGTCTGCTGTGGTGAAGAATAAGTGAGATTAGGTCCAGGAGAATCACTTTGTAGTGTTTAAAGCACCATTTCCATCCTTAATTAACTATTAGCTGAAAGAATCACTCAGAGAAATGTGAATATCTACCCCAACTAACTTTCCCCTCTTTTCTCACTTCTTCTTTTTCATTGAATCAAATTACACATTTTGCCATTAAATGGAATTAATAAACATCTAGTACATTCCACATAGGACACCGAGCTAAACAGGTTTAGGTTGAAATGCCCCAAGGAAACTCAACCTCTAGTTGAGGGTAGGGGGACAAACACATTAGAAGTTTTCACATGGTATTTATGTCAAATTATAAATGAACAGGGATGAGATCGTGAGGTCTCTCTTCCTGGTGCATCATTTAATTACTGTATTTGTTTGCCAAGACTGTCATAACAATACCACAGACTGGGTGATTTGTTCATTTATTATTTTTATTATTGTATTTATTATGTGATACTAGGAGTTGAACCCAGAGGGACTCTACCAATGAGCTATATTCCAAGCTTTCTTTATTTTGAGACAGGTTCTTGCAAAGTTGTAGAGGCTTCAGCCTCCTGAGTAACTGGACTTACAGGCGTGTGCCACCATGCCCGACTCTGATTGGTTTAAACATTAGAAATTTATTTTCTCACAGTTCTGGAGGTTGAAAGTCCAAGATCAATATGTGAGCAGGCTTGGTTTCTCTGCAGCCTCTCTCCCTGTGTCTTCACATACTTTCCTTTTATGGATATCTTTGTTCTAATCTCCTCTTCATATAAGGACACTGGCCATATTGAATTAGGACTAACACCCACCCCTCACCTCATGACCTAATTCTATCTTAATTATCTCTTCAAAGGTCCAATCTCCATTGGGAGGTGATAGGAGAAGGTGGTGGGGTAAGAAAACCTATTTCTAAAGAGTTACATTTTGGGGGTTGGGGATTTAGCTCAGTAGCAGAGCGCTTGCCTAGCATGTGCATGGCCCCGAATTCGGTCCTCAGCCCTGAAAAAAAAAAATCATTGCTAAAGAGTTACATTTTGGAACAGTGGGGATTTTGGGGAGAGACACTTCAGCCTATGGTAGTTACCAACTGATGGTACAGACTGGGGATTTAGATGCTGTCTGGGAAGTCCTTGATGGGCTGCAAGGGCACTTCTTCTAGAAGGCTCGAAAAGGATGTTTTGTTTAGGGTATGGTGGTGCACACCTGTAATCCCAGCAACCTGGGAGACAGAGGCATGAGAACTGCAAATTGGAGGGCAGCCTCAACAATTTAGAGAGACCCTGTCTCACAATAAAAAGAGGTGGGAATGTAGCTCAGTGGTAAAGTGCCCTTGGGTTGAATCCCCAGTATGCCACCCCCCCCCAAAAAAAAAGAAAAAAATGTTTTGTGATGCTGGGGATTGAATGCAGGGACTCGTGCATGCGAGGCAAGTGCTATATCACTGAATTACATACTTAGAACTTCTATTTTTTTTTTTTTATTTTGAGATAGGATCTTGCTAAGTTGCCCGGACTGGCCTTGATTCACCTGTCTCTGCCTCCTGAGAAGCTGCAATTATAGATTTGTGGCACTGCACCTGACTCAGGGTTTGCTAAAATCTGCAAGTCTTTGGTTCTTTTGCTGGTAGTCTGTCTGCAAATTAGTGCTATTTAAATAATTTACTATCTTATAGTTAAATAAGTTCAATAAAATCCTTGGTTTACTTTTATGTCTATAGTATATCATATCAAATATTCAAATTGAATAAAAAACTCAAATAATTTTTTGAATAAACTACCTCTTTTGTGAAAAATAGTATGTTTATTGCAACTTGATTGTTTTCACCTTTCCCCTCTCTTCCATCTGTATTCTTTTAGAATTGGGAGGGCCGACAAGTTGTAGAGATTTTTTGGGTGTGGGTACTGGGCACTAGGGTTGAGCCCACGGATCTTCAACCCTTAAGCTATCCTCTCCAAATCCTGCTGCCCTCTTTTATTTTTAGAGAGAGAGAGAGAGAGAGAGAGAGAGAGAGAGAGAATGAATTTTACTTTTTCATCTGGCATTTGTTTCTCCAACACTTAGTTGTGTATGTGGTGCTGGGGTTGGAACCCAGGTCCTCACGCATACCAGGCAAGTGTTCAAACCACTGAGCCACTGCTCCACCATCCCTGCCTCCCTTTGTGAGACAGGGTCTCTAACTTGTGTTTGTCCTTCCTAGTTGCTGGAATCATAGACATGTGCCACCGTGCCCAGTTATGTTGTGGAGTTTTTAACTTTTTTTTTGGCAGTGCTGGAATTTGAACCCAGGGTTTTGCAATTGCTAGGCAAGCACTCTACCACTGAGCTACAATCCCCGCCCCTGTGCAGAGACTTGGCTATGATAGGCCATGTTATGTGCCATCTGGTGTAGATAACAAATGCTAAGCCAAGGGGCAGGAGAGGTTGAGGGCAACTTGGGGTGAGGAACCTCTTTATAGGGGAGGTGGCCCTTAAACTGGGGGCAAGGAGTTCAACATATCATAGACCAATTTTTGCCAGAATGTCATGATGGCTGCAAGGGGACATCTCCTCTGCGTTTCACATAGTATACCTACCATAGTTTTATGTACTATTTTTCTGTGTGGATGTACCACATCTATTTAAAAATCCACTTTTTAAAAAATATCTAGGCCATTTTTAAGTCTTTACTCAACAAAAGTGTTCCAGTGAACATATATATTAGTTTTATTCTGCATTAAACTTCTTTGTTTTGAGAATGGGGTTCATTATATTGCCCAGGATAGTCTCAAACTCCTAGACTCAAGTGACCCTTCAACTACAGCTTCCCTAGTAGCTGGGATTATGGGTATGCACCACGGTACCCAGGTTTGCATTCAAATTCTGTCCTGTGGCCTTATTTTTTCTAAGAATAGTTGTTCCTTAGTATCCAAGGGATATTGGTTCCAGGAATTGGCTTAGTATCTGCATATAACCTATGCACATCCCCTCCTAGATCTTAAAACATCTCAAGGTTATTTAATAATATCTGGTGTGCTATAAATGTTACCTAAATAGTTGTTGCATTATATTTATTGTTTAGGCAATAATGACAAGGGAAAAGTGTGTACATTTTCAGCACAGACACAGTATTTATTTATTTTATTTATTTAATTGGTGCTGGGGATTGAACCCAGGGCCTCAAGAATTATAAATGCACTAAGCTACACCCCTGGTCCCCAGATGCAATTAAATTTGTTTTTGATCTGAGATTTGTTGAATCCATAGAAGCAGAGCCCTTGAATATGAAGGACTGTCTACATAAACAGAGTTCTAGCTGGGTTTGGTGGCACACACCTGTAATCCCAGCTCCTTGGGAAGCTGAGGCACGAGGATCACAAGTTCAAAGCCAGCTTCAGCCACTTTGTGAGGTCTGAACAACTTAGCGAGACCCTGTTTCAAACAAACAAGGGCTGGGGATGTAGCCCAGGGGTAAAGTGCCCCTGGGTTCTATCCCTAGTATTGGGGTAGGGGAGCCAAGTTCTCTGAGATTTGGGCTTTTGGGGCCAACAGTGACACTGATGGCTTCTTCTGGTGTTTGTTAGTATTATACTCAGTTGCTGAGTTCATGTGCCCATTACACACACTTTCTCACGCATTCAAAAGCATGCCCATTTCATGACTGGTGTCCTCTTACAGGGGGTCATGGGCAGAAGGAAGGATCATCAACACCTAAGCCTGGAGGTTCAGGAGACATCCAGGAACTGTGGATACCCCCAAGATTGGCACTGCATCAGTCCTGTGGTAAAGGAAAGCCTTTGGAATGTCACGGATTTAGTCTAGACCACAGCCGGCCTTGCCACCAAAGTAAAACAGAGAATTTGGGGAATATTCCAACAATACCTGAGATGAGAAGTTTCTTTAGCTGACACCTCTCATCTCATCTCACTTCCACAATTTCAGCTTTAGCCCTATTCTAGCACTACTGCTTCTTTCCTTTTTTGACTGTTTCAGAGACAATATGAGATAAAATGTATATTTATTGCTTTACAGAGTAAATAGGAACACTTTTCCTCTGCAAGTCAGTCCCTAAATTTTGACACTAAATTTTTAAAAAATAAATTTTAATTGATAAAATTACTAAAAAATTCAGGATTTGTCAGACGGTAGGATTCTCCATTTTTTTATTTATTCACTTTTGTTAGTCTAATAACGATGAAAGGGGACTTGCTAATCGATAACTACACTTTGCATTTGGAGCAAAAAAGCAGATAGGAGCTGGGTATGGTTTTGCATGCTAATGATCCCAATGACCGGGGAAACTGAGACAGGAGAATCACAAGTCTGAGGTTAATCTCAGCAACTTAGAACTTGTCTCAAAAAATAATGAGGGCTGCAAATGTAGCTCAGTGGTAAATATCCCCTGGGTTAAATCCCTAATACTGCCAAGAAAAATAAAATAAAAGCAGCTGCAGATAGTAGATTAAATGGCTGTGTTCCAATAAAAATTTATAGACACTAGCCTTTGAATTTAATAGACTTTTCATGTGTCATAATTTTTATTTACTTGTTTGTGTATTTATTTATGTATTGAGGATTGAACCTGGGGTGATTTGCCACTGAGCTACATCTTAGGCCCTTTCTATTTTTTTTTTCTTGAAACAGGGTCTTGCTACATTGCTGAGACTTGGCCTTGAACTTGTGATCCTCCTGCCTCAGCCTATTGAGTCCCTGGGCCTATAGGTGAGTGCCACTGTGCCTGACAAAATGTTATTCTTATCTTTTTATAAATGTAAAACCCATTCTTAACCTACAGGCCACACAAAAAAAGGGGTGGAATAGGACTTGGATCACGGGCTGTCATTTGCTAACCCCTGACCTAGAACTGAGAAATTTCAAATATTCACATCTTGCAGTTAGTTACAGGAAATTGAAGAACAGCTGCTCAGTGCAAGGTAAGCATGTCAGCCAGAGGTGAAGTTTCTTGTTTCAAGGGCTTCTAGACACTGGTGAGACTGGAACTGACGTGACTGTCCGTTGCATGGCTGCTTGTTGCCTGATGGCTTTCAACAGGGGCCACAACATGTTTTGAATGAAAAAACACCTGCTTACCATGTAACCAGACCAAAAGGCAAAAAGCATAGCAAATGAAATCTTTCCATCCAAGCAGGCTTTTCCGGTAGTGAAACTAAAAAAGCAGCAGCTGGGTATTAATGAATCTGTTTTCACATTTCTACTTAAGGGTGCCGCAGGAGCGCACACCTGGGGTACTTCCACCCTGAGTGGTACAATGGCATCCAGGCGGCTTCCCCCAGGTGGGGAAGCTGCCTAAAGTGGGCTCCACATTGACGCCCCTTCCTTTCTCTCCTCTCCCCTTACAGGGGACTGGGGATTGAACCCACGGGCACTTTACCACTGAGCTACATCCCCTGCTTTTTATTTTTAGACAGAGTCTAAATTGCGCAGATCTAGCCTCAAATTTGCAGTCCTCCTGTCTCAGCCTCCTGAGTTGCTGAGATTATAGGTGTGTGCCACTGTGTCTGGCGTGGGTCTGAATTCCTGAAAGTTGTTTATAGGAAGTAACAGAAATAATAACTGTCATTTTCTTAGCACTTTCATGACACTATAGCACCATTATCATCAATGTCTGTATAATAGTTCCTCTGCTTTGAAGCCATACAGGGCCTGGAACACGGCCAAGAGCGCTCTGCCCCACAATATGCATGAGATACACTCACCTGCATCTCATAGTTTATGCAAAGGAAGTTCAGGGAGATGCTGGGTTTTAAGCATAGGTGTGAGTGACTGGAAATTTTTAACTCTACTACATCGTTTTTATTTTATTTTTACTATTTGTGGTATTGGGGACTAAACCTGGGCTTGCTCTAGCCACTCTGCTACATCCCCAGTCCTTTTTTATTTTTATTTTTTTTTTAGGGCTGAGGACCGAACTCAGGGCCTTGAGCATGCTAGGCAAGCGCTTTGCCACTGAGCTAAATCCCCAACCCCATCCCCAGCCCTTTTAAAAGTACTTTTTATTTTGAGTCAGGGTCTCACTAAGTGGCTTAGGCTGGCCTCCAATTTTTTTTTTTTTTTAATTTTGGTACCAGGGATTGAACTCAGGGGTGCTCAACCACTCAGTCACATCCCAACCCTTTCTATTTTTTGAGATCTCACTAAGCTGCTGAGGCTGACTGAACTTGGCAATCTTCCTGCCTCGCTAAGCTGCTCATGCTCAGGCTAAGCCCTCGCCAAGGGCTCCATGCTCATGCTGGCCTTGAACTTGTGAACCTTGCGATCCTCATGCCTCGCTTCTTGAGCAGCTGGGATTCCGGGTGCACTGTGGCATGCGGTGTTTGGTAATGCTGGGTGATGTTGCCTTTCTCATGAGCAGAAAGGAGAAATCAATAGATGAGCATAAGTGTTCCTAAGTGCTTTGGGCAGAAGGCAAAAATTAAAAGATTGCATGTCCTGCTGTTGATTTTGAAACTCACTGATCGTGGCTGTGGACTAACCTCAAGCTCTCTAAACTGAAAATTTGATGTCACACAACTTGGCATGTGCTGGAGCAATTTGTAAGATTTTTGCCATTTTGGTGTATTTCCAGGAAAAACAAAGGACAGTGACAACATTACTAGTTAAACTGATTAATTCAGGGTTTTTACATTAGCAAATTTTTTTGCTCAGTGCTTCAGGGCAAAGCAGCAGTTCATAAACTGTAATAGGACAGGGTGGGAAGGGTCTGTTGGTGGGTAGTGCAGGGAACCCCAGGAGCTTGGGGGAAGGATGATCCCACAAACATTTGAAGAGGGGACAGGTGACAAAGGAAGGTCTCCTGAGGAAGTGAGGTCGAGCTAAGACCGGAAAGCTGAGCGGGTATGAGTGCAGTGTGGTATGGTGGTCGGGGGACATTCCAGCTGAGGGGATGCAGTCTGTAAAAAGTCCAAGGTGAACTGAGGGCAGCAGGACAGGGCTGGCAGTAGCTAGGAGGCCTTGAGAAGGCCTTTAATCTATCATGAGGGCAATCTGAGGGTGGATTCAGGATGATACTCACGATTTTCACTTGGGCAAAGAGACGGATGGGGCAGCCATTCAAAAGCTTACTTATTTAAATGGTATTGGGGCTTGAAGCCAGGGTCCCATGCATGCTAATCATATGCTTTCCCATGAGATAATCCACAGTTAAAGTTTCAATATTCATGCTCTGGCTGTAGAGTTGGAAGACAGACTGAGAGGAAATAGCCCAAGAATTAGTTAGGCAGCCACGGTACACACTGAGGCTAGCTGATAAGGGGTGGCCCATGAAATCAACACAGTGGCAGATACTGAAATACCCCTGGCCTCTTTTTCACTTTGACTTTTACATGCATTTTTCTTTCTTGCAAAGTTTCAGTCCAATCTGTTCAATTGGGGAATTCCTACTCTGTGCCTACTCCTGTGATAACTTACACTATTAAAGGGCGCTCAACTAATGTGTCATAGTTCTAGCTCCCGCCCACTCCATGTTTTCAAAAGTGTTCAATGTAGCTAGCATTCTTTTAGGTAAGAGATGAACACTTTTCCTATATATAAATACTGAAGGGATAGTAATTTCTTTTTATAGTAATATTTGAAATTCCTTTACAAATGAATTTTAAGTTTAAAAAAATTTAGTTGAGTGAAAAAAATTAAAGGGTTGGGGGTGTAGGTCTGTGGTAGAGCATGTACTTAGCACGCACAAGGCCCTAGATTTGATACCCAGCACCCTCACACCCCAAATTAAGTAACAGTATTTACTGCCACAAACATGGCAACATTGTGATGACAGCAGATGACTTTGGGTTATCTGCTATCATAGTCATGAATAGTCTGAGATAAAATATTAACATTCGGGAAGATGAGTGAAATGTGTATGTGCTATTTTTCCACCAAAAAAATTTAATTAGTCAGCAATTATTTCAAAACGAAAAAAAGAATGAAAGCAAATACAATGAGATAATATATTAATTTTATGTTAATAAGCCAAATCAAGCTGAATGGGTATTTTCCAGGAAATTATAAATTATTTTTAAAAAAACTCAGGAAGGCATTAAAAATCAAAATACAAAGATCATCAACAATGCTATAACACAAATAGGCCATTTTCCTGGGTGGTACCAAGGGTCCAGTGAACAGATATTGCCAATATTATTTAGTACAAAGAAAAAGATGAAAGATTTTCTAAAGCATTCTGCCAGACTAGTGTAACTGTGATACCCAAACCAGGCAAAGTACACAAAAAACAAACGCAAACAAAGCCAGACAGAATAGGCTCACCAAGTGAAATCCGGTAGTGAACTAAAAGAATACATTTTGATTTGGTAGAGTTTAATGTTAGAACTGCAGGTATGGGTTTGGGATTTAGCTCAGTGGCAAAGTACTCCCCTGGCATGCGCAAGGTCCCGAGTTTGGTCCTCAACCCTAAAAAAAAAAAAAAGAACTGCAGGTATGAAGCCAGGTGTGGTGGTGCACACCTGTAATCCCAGTGACTCCAGAGGCTGAGGTAGGAGGATTGCAAATTTGAAATCAGCCTGGGTAATATGGCTGAGGATGTAGTTCAGTGGTACAGTGACCCTGGGTTCAGTTCCCAACAACAGGAAAAAAGAAAAAGAAAAAATAAAAAAGGAAAGAAAAGAATTGCAGGTATGGTTGAATAATTTGAAAATTTAAAGTAATTTAGACTTCATTTCATTAAATAAGAATCAAAAAATCTTGCTTGCTAACAAAGTTAATTTTAATTTTTCTTCTTTTTTTAAAGAGAGAGGGAGAGATTGAAATTATCAATTTTATTTTTTCATCTGGCCTTTGTTTTTCTGACTGAGTTGTGTACATGGTTGCTGGGGTTCAAACCCAGGTCCTCGTGCATGCCAGGCAAGAACTCCAACTGCTGAGCCACCACTCCAGCCCCCATTAATCTTAATTTTAATGCAAACTGTATGGAAATACTTCTAAACTTTTATCAAAAAATAAAAAACAAGAACAGTTT
>PVKS010024541.1:0-30939 GCA_004027875.1 Aplodontia rufa | reverse complement strand
TAGTAAATGATGTTTTTTTAATAGAAAAATCTCAGCAACATAAGAGAAAGTAATAGATAAAAGAGTAGGAATATGCTCAGTGATACAATATGGTCTAATGACCATCCGGGCTAATTCTGCACCCAGAAATGCCTCTCTGCAGGCAAAAATTTGGGAACTGGATAGAATAAGTCACATGGAAAAGGTGTGAAAAAACTCCTTCCTTGGCCTAAAATGGCATTAGCAAATAATATCACATCTTATGCTTTGCAGTATGACAATGATTTTGTCATTTGGATTTTCACAATGTCCTTTTAATATCACAGAAGTGCAACTCTCTTCCTTGTTTGGGACACAGACAATGAGATAACATATAAATCAACTGTGCCCAATATTAGCCAGAATCTTTGTAGGCATGATCGTCTAAAGAGCCAAGCAACAGGGAGTCAGGTTCCTTATGGCTGGAGTATAATAGTCCATCTCTTTCTTTCTTTCTCTTAATGGAGGAAGCTACAATTGTCCACCAGACTTGGTCATTCAGTGTGCAGCGGGCAGGGGACCAAGCTGTTCTCCCTGGCAGATGTTAAAGCAATAGAGAAAGGCAGATAACATACATGGGAAAGTATAGCCGCTTCTTTCTACAGCTGCCAGGGTGATCTGCCTTGGGGCTTAGTCTGTTTCCCATATATTCCTTAAGTACAATCCCAGCTATTGTGGCTAGTTAAAAGGGTGAAAGAAAAAAGATGTCATCACTCAAAAGTTTCCCACGTACGGTATGTTTATTAGTCATCAGTCTTATATATCACCATCCGATGGCAAGGTCCATGTTCACAGTATCCATCAGCCCCTTCGTTTTCTCCAGACTGCAACCAAGCCTGGACAATTTAATGCCTCTGTAAGCATCCATTTGTGAGACATTGTAGATTCTTGCCAACTTACCATAGCATTGAAGTCAGGGGTATAAACAGAACTTTATGGCACAGCTAGAGAAAATGATATTTCCAGTGACATATCAAAATGCCCCCTCTGCCTCTTCATCATCAAAGAGGACCCAGTGCCTCCATCACAGAATACCGTTGTTCAGAAAACTGATTCTCACATTATCACTGCGTTAGGCACCAGATTGCAAATCAGCATCATCTGCCACACATAAAAGAGATCTGTGTCTAAATTGTTTGTTCCCGGTGCCTATTTTATTAATAATCGCTTGTGTCTTTTCAATTTGAGACATTAACTGACTTTTAAATCAAAATGAAATGTGTACTTGGCAACTTCTGCCTCAAGCGTTTGGTTCCCCATAAATCCTGGAAATGACAAAATGTGCACTTTGCCTCTGGTGTACCTCTTCGAAACCTGGAGTTACGCAAGGAGGGACACTTAAGAACTAGGGAGCATTATCTTGCAAAACTTCCCCAAGGGCTAGGAAGCACTGACTTGTTGAAAATGACAGGAACAAAGCTCTTAATCACATGAAATTAAGTGAGTGGGAATGTGTGTGTGTGTATGTGTGAGTGTGTGTGCGCATGTGTGGGAGTACGTGTGCATGTGTGTGTGAGTATGTGTGTGTATGAGTGTATGTGTGAGTGTGGGGGGAGTGTGTGTATGTGTGTGAATGTGTGTTTGTATGTGTGCAAGTGTGTGTATGTGTGTGACAGTGTGTATGTGTATGTGTGTATATGCATGTGAGTGTGTGTGCCTGTGGGGGGGAATGTGTGTGTGTGTGCATGCACACATGTGCATGTCTGTGTTGGAGTACACTAAAAAGAAAATTAGGCTGAATTAACTTCCTAGTAGTCTTAAGCAGTAACTTCTTGGAATACAACATTTTTCCCAATTGATTACACTTTTTGGGTAATCCATGCTTTTCAATTCCAATTTCATTACAATTATGTTTCTCAATTTCCTTGACCTACTCAAATTTTATAATTTACTCAGTTATACATCTCTCCATAGTATTCTTTCATCCAATTAAAAATCAAATTTCCATTTTGCCTGACTCCCACTCTTCACTCACACCACAAACACAAAGAATTGGGTATGCTATGAATTAGCTCATGGTTATTCTCAAAATTCCTTTTTAATTTTATTCTTTTAATGATCTAGGACATAAAAAATGGGGAAAGTATTATTTCCCAATTTAGAAAGTGGAAAGATTTAGCACCCATTATTAAAGCTGTTCATTAGATTAGATCAGGAATCCTAATTTGTAATAAAATCCATAGTGATAATCAAAGTGACTGGGCATTGAACAGTTTACCAGGAGCATCAGTCACTGTATGTATTCCTCATCTCTGAATCTGCACAAAACACAACTTGGTAGATATTAGAACCAGTATTTGAAATATAAAGAAGTAAACAATTCACTTGAATTTTTATAATAATTATAAAAATTGGGTTAATTCAGATGTAAAACCTTAGGTCAGAAGCCAATGTACCTATACAGAGCAAAGATAACTTTGTCATTACCAGGGTGATAAGTCTGAGAAAGTAGTAAGGAAATTCTAGTGCTTTTTAAAATTATATTATTGTATATAATTTTTGGAAAAAATTTTGAAATAAATAATTATGAAACTAGAAAATCAGAGGGAATATAGATGAAATGTGTAAGTAACTTCCGTGGTTTTAGAAGCATGTTGGGATACAATATTACTCTCTAGTGTATTATTTATACATACATCTTCCTCACTAAGCTGCCAGTTATCCTAAAAGTCACCTTTAGTAAAATATAATCTACATATGACAAAAGTGTTCCCATGTAACCACTACTGAAAACACACATACTTCTCATAACCATCACCACAATGAAGATTTAGAACATTTCTATTACCCCCGAATATTTCCTGTGTTCTTCCCAACCTTCACCCTACTCTCAAAACCAGGCAGTGCTCTTTGAATCCTATCACAAGGCAGTGGAGTTTCACATAAGAAAATTATACAGAATGAATCTAGTTCATGGTGCCATTTTCTCGGTAAACTGTGTTTCTCAATTATCCACATTGTTTTACATAGGAGGAATTTATTCCGTATTATTGCATAGTATTAATTTGTATGGTTATTCCCCATCACCTGTTGTACATTTTGTTTCTAATTACAGAATGAAGTTGCTATACTAGGTCTTTATTTGGACAGTATATTTTTTCCTTTTAGGTAAACGTATAAGGTAGAAGTTCTGAGTCATATGGTAAATGTATATTACCTTTATAAGAAATTGCACACATGTTTTTCAAAACTTCATACAATTTTCCATTGCCATCAGGTCTGAGGTTCCAGGTTTGCCACATCCACAGCCTTTTATTTTTTGTTGTTGTTGTTGTTGAATATGGACTTACAATTAATGGGGAATCATTATCAAACAATCAAGAACAAATGTATATTCACAAAGCAAGTCAAGGCTGATCCATTTCATGGATTCCCCCGTTGGGTTCCCCATGGTTCCATGTTTCCCTCAATTAAACCCCTGTGTTAAATGGACTTCTCATGGATGTCGGAGGTTTTCCTCTGAGTTGATTCCCCCACAGTCCCTCCCTCCAGTCTCCTTGATATCCTTCTTATTCCCTCCCCACTCCCTACCACCCTTCCTATGTCTCCAGGCATCCTAGTCAAGGTTCCCCCGTCCATGTAAAAATTCATACATGTTGAGATTATTATTAGCTTAGCCATCTATCATACTGTTTCCAGTTGTATTCTAGCTTCCATAAATGAGAGAAAATATTTGGCCCTTGATTCTCTGAGTTTGGGATATTTCACTTGGCATAATTTTTTCCATCTTCATCCACTTGTCTGCAAAAGTCATAAAATCATTTTCTCTAATAGCAAAGTAGTATTCCATTGTACATATGTACCTAAGTTTTGGAATCCACTCGTTGAGTGAGGGGCATCTGGGTTGGTTCCATAATTTACTATAGTAAATTGAGCTGCTGTAAACATTGATGAAGCCATATCTCTATAAAATGCTGATTTTAACTCTTTTGGGAAAATACCCAGGAGTGGGATAGCTGGGTCATAAGGTGATTCCAGCCCTAATTTTTTTGAGGAGTCTCCACACTGCTTTCCAGAGTGGCTGAATCAGTTTGTAGTCCCACCAGCAATGTGACAGTGTTCCTCTTTTCCCACAGCCCCTCCAGCATCTGTCATTGTTTGTATTCTTCATTTTTGCCACTCTAATAGGAGAGAGGTGGATCTCAGTGAAGTTTCGATTTGCTTTTCTCTTTCTGCTAATGATGTAGAGCATTTTCTCATATATTTATGGGCTTTCTGGACTTCCTCCACTGAGAAGTTTCTTTTAGTTCCATGGCCCATTTATTGATTGGATTATTTGTGTTTTTGTTGTTTAGTTTTTTAGTTCTTTGTATATTCTGGATATTAGCACTTTGTCCAAGGTGTAGCAGGGAAAGATTTCCTCCCATTCTGCAGGATCTCTCTTGACACTCTTGATTAATTCTTTAGCTGTGCAAAAGCTTTTTAGTTTAATTGCATCTCGTTCATTTATTCTTGACTTCACTGCTTACGCCATGGGAATTTTGTTCAGGAAGGTGGTGCCAACCCCTATGTCCCGTAGTGTTGATCCTACTTCTTTTTCAAGTAAATTTAAAGTTGCTGATTTAATATCCAGATCTTTGAATTATTTTGATTTAATTTTTGTGCAGGGTGAAAGGTAAGGATCCAATTTCAGTTGTCTACATATGGCTGTCCAGAAGCATTTGTTGAATAAGCTATCCTTCCATACTATGCTTTTGCCCCCTTTATCAAATATCAGATAGTTAAAGGTATGGGGGTTCATCTTAGAATCCTCTATTCTATTCCATTGGTCTTCAGTTCTGTTTTGATACCAATACCATGCTGTTTTTGTTACTACAGCCCTATAGTATAATTTCAGGTCAGGAATTGAGATACCCCCTGTTTCCTCCTTCTTACTGAGTAATGTTTTGGCTAATCTGGGTCTTCTGTTATTCCATACGAACTTGAGGATTATTTTTTCTATATCCATGAAGAATGACATTGGTATCTTGATGGGGATTGCATTAAATCTGTATAGGGCTTTGGGTAGAATGGCTATTTTGATTATATTAATTCTGTTAACCATGATGATATTAGTTTTGATCTAAAACTAGTCAGAAAGGACAAAGATGGACACTTCATCATACTAAAAGGGACAATTCATCAAGAAGATATAAAGATAATTAACATTTATGCCCCCAATTACAACCCCCCAAATATATGGAAAAAATATTCAAGGACATTAAACCCCTCACTGATCTCAACACGGTAATACTAGGGAACTTCAATACACCATTATCAACACTAGACAGATCATCAAAATAAAAAATCAATAAAGACATCTCCAAAAACTCTATCAATCTGGCTTAACAGATATCTACAGAATATTCCATCCTAAGTCGGCTGAATTTACCTTCTTCTCAGAAGCTCATGGATCCTTTTCTAAAATAGACTACATCCTAGTTCACCAAGTTAACTTAACAAATACAAAAAAGTTGATATAGTCCCATGTATCCTGTCCGACCACAATGCTATGATATTAGCAATCAACAACAAGAAAAACAACAGAAATTACTCAAATACTTGGAAATTGAATAATGCCCTCTTAAATGAAGGATGGATAAAAAAGGCAATGATAGCAGAAATCAAGAAATTCTTGGAAATGAATGAGAATGAGGAAACAACATATTGAAATTTCTGGGATTGTATGAAGGCATTCTTAAGAGGTAAATTTATAGCACTGAGTGCATACATCAAAAGTTTAGAAAGAGCCCAAATAAATAGTCTTATGGTACAACGCAAACATTTGTAAAAACACGGCCTTGATACTACCTGGAATTATCTTCATTTTAACAATTTCAGTAGCTGCAAACTGGTGTCTCATGGGGTTTAAGTTTGTGTTCATGCATGAATTAATGAGTTTAGGCATTTCTTCATGACTTGTCATCATTTATATATCTTTGATAAAATAATCTGCTCAAGTACCTTTACCCATTTTATTTTATTTTATTTTTTTAAACAGAAAAGGACATTGAGAGACAGGGAGAGAAAGAGAGAAACAATTTTTATGTAATTTTTCATGTGGCCTTTTGTTGCTCCAAGACTTCATTGTGTACATGGTGCTGGAGTTTGAACCCCTGTACTTGCACATGCTGGGCAAGTGCCATAACCACTGAGCGACCACTCCAGCCCTACTTTTACCCATTTTAAATCAGTGTTATGGTTTGGAGGAAAGCCCCCAAAGGCTCAATATGAGAGACAGTACAAAATGACTCAGAAGTAAAATGATTGTGTTATGAGAGCCTTAACCAATCAGTGAGTTAATCCTCCGACAGGGATTTAATTGATAACCGTAGAATGGCAGGATGTGGCTGGAAGAGGTGGGTTGTTGGAGGCATGTCTTTAGGATGTATATTTTGTATCTGGTGGGTGGAGCCTCTCTCTTTCTCTCTCTGTGCTTCCCAGAGCTTTTTTCCCTCTGCCACACTCTGCCACCATGATGTTCAGCCTCACCTAGAGCCCTGAGGAATGGAGTTGGTCTTCCTTGGATTAAAACCTCTGAAAAAATGAGCCCTCTAATAAACTGTTCCTCCTAAAATTATTCTTGTTGGGTCTTTTAGTCAAAGGGGCAAATAAACTGACTAAAACAATCAGTTTATTTTCTTAAGAACTACATGTAAAATATAAATTCTTCATATGTATATAGAATCCATATATGTGTATACATGTATATGTAAATGTATATATGTAAATGTGTGTGCTTATATGTATATATTTATATATATGAAAGAGTTAGATATGAAAGATTTTTTGCCTGTCAATGGATTGTCTATTGATTTTCTTAATGGTGGAGAGTAGAAGTATTTTTTAATTTTGATGAAGTCAAATCAAATATTATTTGTGCATTTTGTAGCCTAAGAAATCTTTGGCTTTTTCAAGGTGACAAAGATTTTTGTCTATATTATTTTTTCCAGAAATTTGTACCATGTTAGCTTTTATATTTAAATATATAATCCATTTTGAGATAATTTTGCATTTATCTGAATTAGAGTAAGGTTGCTTTTTGTTTTTTGTTTTTTCCTTCCATATGAATACCCAGTTTTCTGGCATTCTTTGTTGAAAAGACTAACCTTTCTTTGCTGAATTACTTTGGCACCTTTGTCAAAAATAAATTGACCATGTATGCATGGGTTTGTTTTTAGAATCCCCATTTTGTTCCACTGAATTTATTGTCTATTCTAATGCCAGTACCATCCTGTCCTAGTTACAATAACTTTAGAGTAAGTCAGTCTGGAAGTCAGGTACTGTAAGTTCTCTAGCATTGTTCTTCTTTCGCAATGTTCTTTTGGCAGGCTAGGTCTTTCAACTTTCCACATGAATTGTAGAACTAGCTTATCAGTTTCTATTTTTATAAAAAGCCCGGTGGAATTCCCATTTAGATTATGTTGAATCTATATATCAATTTAAATATCACTGAGTCTTCCAATTTGTGAACATACTATAATTATTCAATTTATTTAGGTCTTCATTTTCTTCCCAAAATGTTATGTAGAGTTTAGAATCCAGACTTTACCCAGATTTTAAAGTATATTTTACTTTTAGAGCAGTTTCGGTTTACAACGAAATTGGCATAATGTACAGAGATTTCCTATGTAACCCTAGGCCTGCAAAATCATAACCTCTCCCATTATCAACATCCTGCACCACAGTGACACGTTTGTTGTAACTGATGAACCTATATAGAGACATCATTATAACCCGGAGTCCATAGTTTACATTAAGGACAGTTCTTGGTGTTTTATAGTCCATGGGTTTGAGCAAGTTTATGATGACATGTATCCACCATTATAATATCATACTGAATAGTTTCACAAGCATAAAATTCCTCTCTGCTCTACCTTTTCATTCCTTCCTATCCCTTTCTGCCTGGAAACCACTGATACTGTATTGCCTTTTCAGAATGTTATATAGTGGGATTATATGGTATGTAGCCTTTTCATATTGGATGACTTCATTTAGTAATATACTTTAAAATATCTTCCATGTTTGTTTCTGGCTTGGTAACATTTGTTTTTGGCATTGAATAACATCCATTATCTGTGTATAGCACAGTTTATTTATTCTCTTACCCACTGAAAGACATCTTGGTTGCTTCCAAGTGTATATAATTATGAATAAAATGGCTATAAACTTCTTTGTGAAGTTCTCGTGTAGACAGAAGTTTTCAGTTTTTATTGGATAAATAACAAGGAGGACAATTGCTGGGTTTTATAGTAGAAATATGTTTAATTTTCTAAGAAGCTGTCAAAAATTACATTCCAAATCATATGATATTCTAACTATATTCTATGTCACTTTGCAATTAATTCCTAGAGTGATGAATGAGAGTTCCTGCTACTTCACATCCTTGCCATCATTTGGTGTTCCTAGTATGCTGGATTTTGGTCATTCTGATAAATATGTAGTGATATCTTATTCAATTTTCTTTTCTTTTTTTAAGAGAGACAGGGACAGTGAGAGAGAGAAAGAGAGAGTCAATTTTATTTAGTTTTTCATGTGGCTTTCATTGCTAATACTTGGTTGTGTATGTAGTGCTGGGGTTTGAACCTGCGTCCTCACAAGTGCCAGGCAAACAATATAACTGCTGAGCCACTGCTCCAGCCCCATATTGTCCAATTTTCAGTTGTAATTCTCAGATGACTATAATGTGGAGCATCTTTTCATATGCGCATTGGCCATCTGTATATCTTCTTTGTTGAGCTGTAAAAGTCTTTGGGCCATTTTTTACTTTGGTTATCATTGAATTTTAAGAGTTCTTTTATACATTTTGAACAAGAGTGCTTTACCAGAATTTACTTTTGCAAATATTTTCTCCCAGGCCATGTCTTTTCTTTTTGTGATCTTGACATTGACTTGCACGGAGAAAATATTTTCATGTTTTCACATTTTCAATTTTAAAGAAGTCTAGATTTTTAAGTCTTTTTTGTCAAGGATTTCATTTCCAATTCTAGCTCATCTAGATGTTCTCCTGTCATCTTCTAAGAGTTTTATAGTTTTTTGTTTTAAATTTACAACTATGATCCTTTTCAAGTTAATTTTATGGACAACGTAAGGTCTGTGTCTACATAAATTTATTGCATGTGGTATCTGTTGTTATAGCATCATTTGTTGAACAGATTAACCTTGCCCCATCATATCCTGTTAGCCTCACTATTTAGTGTAGATTAGTCTATTTTTAGACTCTCTGTTCTTTCCATTGATCTGTTTGTTCACACTTCTTTGAGTGCTATAGTTTTGTAGTTGAATAGTGTTAGTCCTTTAACTTTGTTCTTCTTCAGCAATGTTGTATTGGCTATTCTGAATCCCTTGCCTCTGTATGTAAACTTCAGACTCGGTTCACCAACATCAACAAAATGAGTTGCTGGGCTTTTGATTGTGAGTGCATTGAATCTATTGATCAATTTGGAAAGAATTGACTTCTTGACAATGTTGTCTTCTTATAAGCATAAAGTGTTTCTCCATGTGTTCAGTTCTTCTTTGACTCCTTTCATTAGAGTTTTATACTTTTCTTCATATAGGCCATGTGTGCATTTATTAGATTTGTGCCTCAATATTTCATTGTTTAGGGTACTAATGTTAATGACATTGTTTTTAATTTCAAATTCTACTTATCTTTCCTAAGATACAGGAAAGTAATAGATATCATGCATGAGGACCTGGGTTCAAAATAATAATAATGATAATAGAGTTAAAAATCTCCTCCTCATTTGTGAATCTAATTTAGTTTGTCTTCCTTGAATTCTACTTGCATGTAAGATGTCATATATGAAAGTTTTAACAAGGTTAGTAGTCTGCTTACAACCTACTGGATTGTGATGTCCAGGAGACCAAAAGATAGCAACTTTGAAATTATCCACTAAGATCAGAATCCACAATTTTAAAATGTCTGCTATTGTAAACTTCAATTAATAAATGTTTATCAAATTGAATTTAACTGAGTTCTCTTCACAGCTATGTTGTGGCTGATTGGTAATCATATCTTCTTTTTTTTAAAGAGAGAGAGGGACAGTAAGAGAGAGAGAGAGAGAGAGAGAATCAATATTACTTAATTTTTCATGTGGCTTTTTTTGCTCTGACACTTGCTGTGTAACTGATGCTAGGGTTTGAACCCGTGTTCTCACACATACCAGGCAAGTGCCGTAATTACTGAGCTGCAGCTCCAGCCCCTGGTAATCATATTTTTAACTATAAGACAGATAACTAAGACACCATTATTCAAAAGCATTCAATGACTATTAGACTATATTAATACACTATTAATATTTTAATATTGATTCATATAGAAAAAGATTTATTTTTAAGGAATTGAATTACATAATTTTGGAAGTTGGTAATTCAAAACTTTATGGGGTAGGTCAGTAGCTTAGAGACACAGAGAAGAGGCAATGTAACTGACCAAATCTGAGGACTATCAGATTGAAGATTCACCAAGAAGCCAACTTTACAAACTGTTTGCTATAGAATTTCCTCTTGCTCATGAGAGATCAATATTTTTTTTTGTATATTCAACTAATTGGGTGGATGAGGTCCACCCACATTATGAAGGAGATCTACTCAAATTCAACCAATCTGAATGCTAATGCTATTCACAATCTTCCTCCCAGAAACATCCATAGTAAAGTTTGACTACATATCTGGATGCCATCACCCAATTGACTTCATGCTTAAAATGACATATGCCCACTCCTTGTCAGCTCAGTTCCCATATGCATTTTCTTAAACCATAATCTACAAAAATGTCAATTACAGTTTATACTTACACCTTACATGATAAAACTATCCATTTTACAATAAAAAACACATTACCCTTTTTCTTAAAAGAGGATTCAAATTCATTGGATAAGATTTACTCTGACTTGATATCATATAGAATATAAAATATGTTGATTGAAAGCTAATACTTACATTACACAAAAAGATAATAAGAGAGGGAAGAAAACACAGATATTTGCTTTAGAGAGAGAAATATGCCCGTAACAAAATAAAGAAGAAATACTCATGACAATTATGGTTCTCGTTTCTGTAACTGGTCACATGGTTGTAGCTGGTGTATATAACTAACTTCTTATACTACTGATTCCATATTCCCTTTGATTTCAGCAAGCATCTCAACTAGTTGTTGTTATTTAGCTGGTGTCATGGACCCAGAGCTGCTTTCTGAAGGGTTTAAGCCGTTGGTAGTAGCCATTACTGCCTGGATTAGCTGGCGATAGTTTTCCTTTAACTTTAATCACAGTGATAGTAAGCCACACCCTAAGCAATCACCCATATTCTAGACATACTGTTCTTTATCTCTATTGTGGAATAACAGCTCGGTCTTCCCTTGGTGGTCTGGGGAGACCAGGACAGTAACTGCCTTCTTTGCTGTTGATTCAGAGGTGTACGGAGCCCAAAGTGGCCAACTTTCAGACTCTAGAAGACAAGGTATACTGTTGCTACCCGGGCATCCCTGGGCAGGGGTCGAGGCGATCCAAACCAGCCTGATCGGATGGTCTCGCCAGGGGCCGAATCAGGAGATGAGTGCCAACAGCTGGAACCTGGGTCCCCCCCTTGTCCGGGGACCCCTTACTTCCCAACCGGGGAAATGAGGCAACCACACACAGCTGATGGCAGCTCAGAATCCATTTATTATCAAGGCACACAGGTTCTTATAGGGAGGGGAGAAGCCAAGGAATCAATAATCCTTCTAAGGGAGTTGCCAGGGGTTATGCAGGGAACAGCCTGTGGTTAGCACATTCCAACCTACCCTAATCTTCTTTTTGCATAACAATTAGGAATCTTAACAAAGCAGGACCTAGCAGCCCTTCCTGAAGGAACTTATGGAAATAGTAACAAGATCACTCTAGGGCAGCTGATGAAAGAGAGTGAAGGTCAGACCCCCAACAGTATTCTAGTCTTCAAAGTTAGCTGTGAGGAGCAATAGAAGGGGTACAGAAAGAAAGGAAGCACCAGTGGTTCCACCTGAATCCTGGTGGGCATCCCTCAGTTCCTAGCCAGAGACACGAGCTTTCCTTCCTTAGTGCTCATCTCCAACCATTCCTATTGAGTTTGCCTCCTAAATGTCTTGCTTCTCAAATTTCTGTCTCCCTTCCTATCATCCTGTCCACGCCACTATGATCTTTGTTCTGGATTTCAGGTACAACTTCAAAACTGGTTTTCTTGAGTTCAATCCTTCCCCCCAAATGCATGATATGCATTATGATAGAAAAATTGGCATTTCAAACACCACAATTCACATAACAACTTTCCTGAAAATTATGCTAAGATTCCCCATCACTCTCAGGATAAAGTTCAAAATCCTTGAGTGGCCTACAATGCTCTGCATGATCCTACTCCTTGTTCTCTTTTGAGCTTCGTCTCTGGCCCCTTCTCTCCTGATTCGCTCTACTCCTCTTCTTTCACCATTTCTTCTTCTTGAGTATAATATGTTCTTCTCATCGTAGAGTTTCCACATGTATGCATATATGCAAAAATTTGCATATATACATGCCATTTTCTCTCTTGATATCATCTACGTTCCTTCTTCCATTCACCCACATGTATCCCTTTCATCTGCCTGATGCCTACTGATCCTTTCAGATTGAAACTGCTTTATCACAGAGGCCTGCTCTTTCTTTTCCTTTCTCTTTTTGGCTCAAAAATGTGATGGCATTTACTTCTTTGAGTTCTGTTTTATGTTGCATTTCTGAATTAGCAGAGGTAGATTTCAGTAATGGTATGCAATCCTAATCCAAACTGTGATATATAACTGAAGCTGTCCAGCAACTCACACACATCTCCCTCAGTCCTCCTGATGCGATGTCCTTGCTGGCTGGTTGCTCCTCTTAGGTGGCTGCTCTCTGTCAATCCTACTTTCATCTTCTCCCTTATAGGGTGTGTGTTTATTGTGGGCCTCTGTGCTTGATACTGAATCTGCTTCCTTGTTATTACACAATTTAATTAAATATTTTCAAATGAAGTGTGCTGTGAAGAGAGTAGAGGACTTTCAAGTTATATCCTTATCTTGCCTTTTCTTTCTAATGGGAACAAGGGAAGAAATCATGAGGAGGTCTTCTCTTTCTACCCATGTAAGTCACCTATCCCAATATAGCACTGAGATCATCATATTTTATTCTTACATTTTAAATTATAATTATGTATCTACACTTATGTATTTCTATACCTGTCTATGTCTCATCTGTCTCTCTTTAACCACTCTGAAAGCTCCATGAAGTTATGAATTGCTTCTATTTTTCAATTTCATTTCTTTAGGTCCATGTATAGCACCTGGCTATAGAATGAATGCAAAACACATCAAAATATAAAAATATGAGAAAGTTTAAGCAATCAAGCATCATATTCCACAGTGTTAGAAATGATGGCTCCTGACTATGTGCAGGGACGCACCTCTGTAATCACAGTCACTCAGGAGGTTGAGGCAGGAAGATCACAAGTTTGAGGTTGACCTCTGAAATTTAGTGAGACCCTGTCTCAAAATAAAAATTAAAAATAGGACTGAGGGTGTAGCTCAGTGGCAGAGTGTTTCTAAGTTAAATCCCTTGTACAAAGAAAAAAGTTATTATTATTTTTTTTTTTGTTTTAGTGTGGAGAAAGATATCTACCACTGAGATAAATCTCCTCATGTACCTCAGTTTGGTAAGAAGTAAAAGTACTATATTTGCACAGCTACCAGTTTCTTCTAAGATGAAGACTTCAGTTAGAGGAAAAATAAAACGCTCATATAAGGTTTAACTCTCCATGACTCCATCCAACACTTCCCCTCCCCATTTTTACTGAAAAATATAAACAAAAGTATAGGCATATTCAATGAAGAGAGAAATAAACCATCAAAATATCTTGAAATCATTGTCTCACCCATCCTTCTCCTTTTTTCAGAGATCGAAGATTTTTGTGACTAGACTGTCACTTCTGTCTGATCTCATGAAGATGTGCAGTTTATTTATGAACAGACCCAAAGCAAACCAAACATAGCAACAACTTCTCCCATGTATCCAAAAGAGAACATTCAATAATAACCGTAAGTAGAAAAATATCTACTTTTTTGATTGGTTTAGTCTATCTCTCCAGTGATTCATTGTACTTTGTTAGGCTTGTTTAATTATTATTTGATTAATTTGTCATTTTCAGTTTATCAGGTAAATTTGTAAATGTCTTCAACATTACAGGGAATTTTAATTTCTGAAGAATATGGTCTCTGTTGAATTTGATTTAGTTCTGAACACTTTAAAGTTCTAACTCCCACTTGATATCCATGAATATTTCTTTCCTTTGTCTTAAAAAATTTGTTGATCTCTTTCTTTAAAATGGGTGAGCTAAGTCCTAGTTAAGTTTGAGATTATATTGACTGAGTTGGACATGAAATACTAAACACAACAAGCATTAGATTTCAGATTTGGTTCTTTGAATAATAAGTACATAAATATTTCTCAGATTCCCTGTAGAAAATTTTAAAAGCAGGTTTCTATAACATGACTCAAAATAGTCTAATCTTGATATTTTTTTAAGAAATCATTTTAGAATTACTGGTTTTTAGCATAAACAAAATCGCTAGAAGAAAAACATTGAGATGCAATTATTTGTTTCTCCTGATCTTAGAATTATTTTAGAATTCTTGTAATAAGTATCATACCACATTATATTTATCTGCTAAATATTACACCGGATAATATTCATCAGTAACCCTCAATTGGCTGTTAACATTTTCAGGGAAAGAAGAGTACTTTATTAATTTTTGTTTTTCCAGAACCTTGGAAAGTACCTAACACACAGAAGATTCTTAATAAATGTTCAATGAACAAATTAATTAATTGGATTCTATTCTGATTTTTTCTGGGGATCAAACCCAGACCCTCACTCATGTTAAATAAGCATTTTACCACTGAGCTACATTCCCCAATCATTTCTTCTGTTTTTATAAAAACAAAATAAAACAAAGTGGAACGATTCTTTACCTGACAATTGTAATTTTTACTGGGCTATCATAACCCTATTAGTCCAATCCTCAAACTTTCCATCAAATTATCATGACCTAACTCCTAGTATACTGTACATGTGCTCCATAGTAAGTATTTAATAAAATGCATTCACTGAGTAAACAAATGAAGATGCTCAATTTAAAAACCAATGTAACAAATTATGCAAGCTTGTGAATAGAATTGACAGAAAACTATTCTTTGGAGAAGGCCAGATGTTGTCATATAAATGTAATTCTATGTAATTGTTGGAAAATAATTTAAAAAATTGATTAAAGTATATTTCACCAAATTCATGATGCACTTAGTTCTCCTGTTGAAAATAATATGGGCTATTATCAAAAAATCAACTTTTCATCATCATTAAGAAAAAGGTAATGTGTATAAAAGAAAATTTAGTGTTTTATTATATATCAATGTATTGTTCACTTACGATTTATATATGATAAACTGGTTTCTTTATACATATTGACAATTATTATTAATAATACTTCCATCATTTATTGAATACTTACTATATTCAACACACTCTGTAAACAATATCATTGAAATAGCCTCTTATTTAACAACAATTAGTTACTTCTGAGAATTTGTCTCAGTTATTGATGTGATTTTTAAAAAATATCTGCATTCTCAAAATTACAGATTCCAAGGCTGGAGCTGTGGCTCAGTGGTTACAGAGCTTGCCCAGCAAGCACGAGTACACGGGTTCAAACCCCAGCACCCACATACACAACTAAGTGTCGGAGCAATGAAAGCAATGTGAAAATTCAATAAAAATTGATTCTCTCTGTTCCTCTCTCTCTGTCCTCTTTAAAAAAAAAAAAGTACAGATTCCATTAGGGCAGAACATAAACACATTTTGTATATCACATTATATAGCCAGCATCTGGTATACAATCAGAAACAAGTTAGTTCAAACAAACATCTCCCAATACACAAATGAGTTAATACTACATGTAGATATTATTATACTTATTTTATTAACAGAAATACCTTAGGCTTAGAGATTATAAGAAACTTTCCCAAGGTTAAAGAAGTCTGGAACAAGAATTTGAACTCACAATTTTTTTTTCTTCATATCCATGCTATAATTTCTGATTCTTGAAGGGGAACACTATAATTGTCCTGATTTATTTTCCAAAAAATAAGTTATATAATATGGGATATTGGTTTTTATTAAAGACATAGATAAATGTCTCTAAAGAAATAATATATATTACAGGATCTAAAGAGGTAGCTCAGTGATAAAGCACTTGTGTGACATACATGAGGACCTTATTGAAATTCTAACACCACACACTCAACTAAAGTGTCAGCAAAACAAAGACCAGAGAAAAAATAAATAAAATTGACTCTCTCACATGCTCGTGTTCTCTTTCTCTCTCTCCAAAAACAAACAAACAAAACAATATATACTACAGAACGCATAGGTCATAGTTAACGCACATTCTTTAAGAAATTTTTGATTGAGGAATGGAGATTCATTTGTTGTTTAACTTTATAGACTCTTAAGTAAAATATAGTTAAACAGATGATGCAAAGTCCAAAGCAGTAGCGAAAACAAAACAATTGAAAAAAATGACAAAAATAACCTCAATAAATCAATAAACTAAAGACAATAAAAAGAAACATCATTATAAAATCAATATGAGAGCCTGGAGCAGTGGCTCAGAGGTTATGGGCTTGCCCGGCACGTACAAGGACACAAGTTAAAACCCCAGCACCACATACACAAAGTCTTGGAGCAACACAAACTGCATGAAAAACTAAATAAAAAATTTCTCTCTCTCTCTCTCTCACTGTCCCTCTCCCTTTAAAAAAACTCATAAAAATCTGAATATGAAAGTAAAATTTTATATCAATCAATATATAAACAATACTTTTAAGTTTTCAGTTAAATCAGATCTTTTATATTAAATTAAGAAAGCTATCTATAATTTATGAGACACTACAAATGCATAAAGAGACAAAAAGTTGCTATTAAGAGATTTTAAAATGATGTACCAGGCAAATAGTAGCTAAAAGATTGCAGGTAAATATAGTGATATCGGTGAAAAAGAGATTTTAGCACAAAAACTACCATATCAGTTTACACACTACAACAAGGACGAACCTTGAATACATTATGCTGATGAAATAAGCCAGTCACAAAACAATAAGTAGTATACGATTCCATTTATATGTGGTATCTAGAGCAGGCAAATTCCTTGCAACACAAAATGGAATAAAGGCTACCGAGAGCTGGGTAGAGGAGAAAAGGAGTTGCTATTTAATGGGTGCAGATATTCTGTTTGGGCAATGAAAAAGTTCTAGAAATGGATATTATTTGCTATAGATGTCCTGTCTGTGTTCCCTCAGAATTTTATAGATTGAAGTTCTAACCTACAAAAGTGTGTTTCTAGGGGATGAGACCTTTGGCAGGTAATGTGGTTTGGGTGAGGCCATGAGCTTGGAGCTGCTATGATGAGATTAGGGTCATATGAAGAAGAGTGTGAGAGGGTAGCTTTCTCCTTCTCCACAGGGTGGGACTCAAAAAGAAGGCAGCCACCCACAAACCAGGAAGAGGATTCTAATCAAAGATCACTGGCACCTGATTTTGCACTTGACAGACCCCAAGCCTGTGAGAAATAAATGTCTGCTAGTTAAGCCAACCAGTCCATGGTAGCTCATTGCAATGGCCTGAACGGACAAGAACAGTGGTCCTGGCAGCACAACTTTGTAATGTACTAAGGCTACTGAACTGCACATTTAAAATAACTAAAAAATTTTTAAAAGTAAATGGGGGGACTGGAGTGGGGGTGGCTCAGCAGTTACAGCACCTGCCTGGCATGTGCAAGGATGCAAGTTCAAACCCCAGCACCGCACACACAATGAAGTGTTGGATCAACAAAAGCCACATGAAACTAAATACAATTGACTCTCTCTCTCTCTCTCTCTCTCTCTCTCACTGTCCTCCTCTCTTTAAATAAAAAAGAAAGTATATGGATATCAAGTTTTTAAAAATCTATTATAGATAAACAGAGCCAGTGCATAATAAATATTCAATTTATATAGAGGTAGCATTTGAATGAACCTATAAAATGACCTCAAAATACACACAGAAAAAAATGAAGCTAGACATTTTGACACATACCTGTAGTGCCAGGCACTTGAAAGACTGAGGCAGGAGGATCACAGGAATCCATGAGGTTGAAACCATGCTAACATAAGACTCCATCTCAAAAAAACAGAAGTGAAATAAAATTGATAAATCCATCTTCACAGTAGGAATTTCAACAAACTGTATCTTTTAATTATTGTTAAAGCAGATGAAAAATTAATATAGAAAAGCCTTAACATGCTTAATTAAGTGGTATTCTATATTCTATATTATTTATATTCTGCTTACACACATTTATAATACTTACAAAAATTGATCGCACACATGTATTAGGCCATAGGGTAAGTCTCCATCACCCTAAGAAAGAAAAGAAGGCAAGACTGGAAAGGAAGAAACAGCACCAAAGAGTCCAGTACAAGTAGCTAAGCATAACAGGCTCAGAGCAAGCCTGCAGAATATTAGATTCATATGTAATCACATTTTTATAGAACAGCAACAAAAAAAATTTTCAAAAATAACCTTAGTAATATTGATAAAAACTGAAACATACTAGAGGAAATCTAATAAAAGACACATAAAACAAGTTAAAATTCAAACACTTTTACCAAATAATTTAAGGAGGGCCTAAATTAACGAAGTGAGATTTCATACATAGATAGGACCAAATTAAAAAAGATATCAAATGTCCTCAAATTCATCTACAGCTTTAATGCTGCGCCAGTGGAAACTCCAGAGTTTTGTTTGTGGTTTTTAAATGAGAGCTTAAAATGTACGTAGAAGAGAAAAGAGCCAAGATTAGCTAAGATATTCATGAGGAAGAATCAGTGGGAATAGTTTATCCTAACAGATATCAAGAATTTTGATAAAATCAGAGTAATTAAGAAAATGATATTAAGACAGGTTGATCGATAAGAGAGAACACAAGTTCAGACACAGAAGAAACTAGGCCTGGGGGCAGAAATGGCATGGTACATCATGGGGGCAAATGACAGACTTCCCAATAAATATTGCTAGGAAAAAATACAAATATATTCTAAATAAATAAACTAGGCCCTTGCTCTTACTATATTGAAACCAGTTGTTAATGTTTTGAAGACTTCTATGTAAAATATAAAACCAAAAATTCTGGAGGAAACTGTAGGAGAAATCCCTCTGAAACTAGGGTAACTTAAATTTGTAAAAAACATTAAGCACAAAAGAAAAGATAGATTAATAAGATTAACAACTTCTGTACCTTAAAAGAAAATGAAAAATAAATCACAAGGAAGATATTTATAAAATATATAAGCAGCATAAGGTGTTTGTCTCAAAATAGAAAAGAAATTCTCATGAGTCACTAATACATTTGCAATACAGAAAACCAGGCAGAAGCTACAAACAGGAGCTTCACAAAACAGGAAGTATTTTGCTAAGTGAAATTAGAAAAAAAGAAAAGCTCAATCTTATTAGTAATACCCTTATTATTAATGCAAATTAAGATGCAATGAAGTGCAATTCAGAAATTTCAAAATTAGTTTTGTGTTTTATAGCTCCAAAAAGTCGATTTAAATCCCTTTGGCTCTCTCGGTGAGCCTGATTGGTGGATGGATAAGATAGTTATTCCATAGTTGGAGAAGTATTTAAATAAGCAGAAACTAAAAGTTTAAGAGACAACATGACCTACACAGACCCACACAACTAGTTAGTTGCCTAGTTTGTGCCTGAATCTAACTCCTTGTCCACTCCTTTCCCTACACCATCTTACCTTTATAAAGACAATAATAAGCTTGTACATCTGTAAAATATTTCACCACTTTCAAAATGCCTTCCATATCACGTCATCTGTTTTGATTCTCACATTCACCCTTGAGTTTCTTTAGTATATTTCTTCCTTCTCAGAGAATAATTTAAACCAAACACAGACTAGGCTATGGGCAAATAAGATCTTTCTGTTAGGAAAAAAATTCTAGGGGCTGGAGCACTGGCTCTGTAGTTACGGCATGCACAAGGATGTGGGTTCGAACCCCAGCACCACGTACACAATGAAGTGTTGGAGCAATGAAAGCCACATGAAAAACTAAATATAATTGATTCTCTCTTTCTCTCACTGCCCCTCTCTCTCTCTTTAAAAATTTTTTTCTAAATAATCAAGTCAAAGGTAACAACAAAATAATTGTTTTTGTTTCATCAACTCCATTATAATATTCACTATTCTGTCTAGGTAATAAGTAAAATTAATTATTTTGAAAGTTGCCTGATTTTTGGGGGGTGAGGGAACAATTGAATGGACAGACGGATGAAAAGATAGATAGATGGGTATAGGGTCCGAACAGCTTCTGTTCTCTTGGGCTTTGTGAAAATAGTCAGAAATTTGTTCCTCCCCACTGGAAATCCACAGTCATGTCTAACAGAAGACAGAAAATATTTGTCAAATGTGCTATGATCTATAATGAGCATTATTCAAATGAACTAAGTAGGAACATCAAGCAGTGTGGTTTACTTTCATTCTTATTTGTAAACATTTTGCTTAAGAGTTTTCTCTCCTCTCTCACCCTGATATCCATGTGATCTTGCCAGGGAAATGCAGTCTGATCACAGGCAAACTGTGTCTCACATCCCATTAAGCCCACCTGCTCACACTTGGCAGGATTTGGGCCGCCTTGCTGCTCATTAAAGGCTCCGGCGGAGAGAAAGGGTGGGTGGAAGAAGCAATGAAACCGGTGCCTGAAAAGCGAAACCGAGGTTGAGGTTTTATATGGGATTTTATTTGGTGAGTGGTTACACTGCTTTTCATTATACCAGATAACAGGTTGCTGGCAGCCTATTTAAGAGATATGGAACTTTTAAGGGGCTGAAAATGAAATTAAAACTTGATGAAATAAATTCTAATCTGAGCCTCACATTCATATGTGTGCCAGGAAATGAACACGCTGCTGTTTTAATTGCAATGCTGTTTCCCTTAAAGGCAGCAAGAATATCCAGTTTGCTGCACATGCAGAATCTAGGAAACAATGCCGTTAAGAGTTTATATGCCATCTCCTGCTCCACTTTCTTCATAACATTACATCAGTTCTACAGGCATTTTCTGCCCCATTTACCAAACTGGCTCCAATCAATGAAGTTTTGCATTATACGCCCCCAGGGAAGAAAATAATGCAAGAGTTTTACTGTCCATGTTAATGCCGTTTAATACATTACTCAAACACATACTTAAGACCAACAGTTCTGATTACACAACTTTGGCTTAAAGTGGCTTCCAAACTGACTTCTTAACTGGCAACTTCTCAACCGTGCACGTCTGCCCAAGTTTCTTTTCAGAGGACTGGAGGGTCATGAAATGCAGATTGAGAAGCAGCAAAAGCTCTGTGCTGTTTGTTAATATGAAAACGTCATTGTCTAAAAAGAAAGAGAAAATAGGGTATCCAGATTGTTTGCTCTGCTTTGCTTTTTATTTTTATTTTATTTTAAAGAGAGAGGGACAATGAGAGAGAGAAACAACTTTGTTTAGTTTTTCATCTGGTTTTCGTTGCTCCCACACTTAGTTGTGTACGTGGTGCTGGCGTTTGAACCTGGGTCCTCACGCATGCCAGGCAAGCGCTGTAACCGTAACCGCTGAGCCATCACTCCAGCCCCTTGCTTTGATTTTTTTTTTATTGTGTTTAAATGTTGCTTAAACTAGAATTAATCCTCACTTACCTCTTTGGAGGCTAATGTCTTGGGAAAAGGTTTTCACCTTTTAAAAATAATAGGAGTCCAAAAGTTGGAGTTTGAAGTAGGAGTGAATAGAGAGGTAGAACAGCATTCCATTTCTTTTTTTTGGAGGACTTGGATTTCATTCCACTCCTTCTGAGTAGGAAAAAACAGATCTGTCTTTTCTCTGTTTGGATAAGGAGGGGAGAGGGCTTAAAGAAGAGAAACACTTCAGTACCAGCTGTTCCCCAATCCAAGCCCTGCATAAATTTATTCTTTCCTGAGTTGGAGATATTCGGACAAAATTCTCCAGAAAGTGGAAAATAGAAACTGAATCAGGGAAGCCAGTTTTATTATTCTAAGTTACACATTTTTAAAAGAAAAGCAAAAAGGCTAAGGGATAAATTAATCACAGTTTAATCCAGAACCAATGGTAAGAACATAGTTATCTAAGAAAGTTATCTGGGCTACACTCTAGTGGGAGACCTTTGAAGGCATCCCTGTGTGATAAACCCCAGTGTCCACTTCTTTTCACAAGGGTCACCAACACTTTTTTTAAATTTTTTTAAGAGAAAGGGACAGTGAGAGAGAGGAAGAGAGAAACAATTTTATTTAGTTTTTCATGTGGCCTTCGTTGCTCCAACACTTTGTTGTGTATGTGGTGCTGGGGTTTGAACTTGCATCCTTGCACATGCCGGTCAGGCATCGGAACCACTGAGCCACCTCTCCAGCCCAGTCACCAACATTTTTAGCAGATATCACTAGCTTTGTGGATAAAATAATGCCGTGTAAAATCTAAGTAGTTAGTACTTGCTCTTTCTCTCCCTCTCTCTCTCTCTTTTCTTTGATAAATGTGGTTTTAATATCTAGACAATATAATGTGGCTATCAGGGTCTTAAGTCAAAATTTACTATCTGTAGTTAATATTTACATAGTCTTCATCAAGTTTAAGGTCTCATTTAAGCTTTAACCCACAAGCATATTGCTGACTACATTCATAAAGTAGGTTTGGGATGTATGTGTTTAGGCTCAGAAAGAATTTAAATACTTCAGCATACAAGTTTGAGTAAAATGCAAATGAACAAGGTGCTAAATGAAAATTTAAAATATTGTTTCAGAACAGCTGCATATTTTGTTTTGGCCATTGACAATGTATGGGACCTGAAGGCAAGCTAAAGTTTGACTTTTTTCTCACCCTACCCATTTCTTAGGACAAAAATAATTATTGGATAACTCATTCTCTTTTTTTACTGTCTTACCACATACTTGCTTCATCAAATTTTTCCATTCATTTCAAAGGCATCAGTTTTCAGAATTCGCTCAAGCAAAACCTTTGTATCATTTTCCTTGCAGTCTAGTATAGTTATTATATTATTGCCTACAGGCTTTATCTTTCCATGGCATCTTAAGCTCTGGCATGTGTAAGGTCATGGATTTTGGAACTCAGAGGATCTGTTCCGCCCCATGTCTGTTAAGCCTGTGTCCTTTAAACTGAATATCATGAGCATCAATTCCCTCATCTAATGAGCCCATTTTATAAATGATGTAAAAAAAAAGAGATACTCTACAAAGATGGCATCAGGCGACGGTAAATCGTAAGATGAGGACCCAAGGTAGGTAGGATGAGGATGTTCTAACAAGCCATTCTTGCCTCTTCCGTATAGACTGTGTGTGCTAGGCCTGGAGACTGTGGAAGCAACAGATGGCCCACAAGAGAGCAGGCAGAGTAATTGGCCACAAGTCCACTTCCCAAGTGACTAACTCCTCCGGGCAAGGGAAGCGAAGCCTGAAATGTTGGGATTGCAGCGAGGGGAGGTCAGCCCGACAGACTGCACAGCCTTTCTTGTCCTTGGCGTTGTAGCAGTGCACCGTCTTCTGTTGTTCCTGGAACCACTCAAGCATATAATGAATGGAGTACCAGTGATTGGAAACGGTCGGCCCTAGATGATATTTCCGCAAGTTGTTTTCCTTCTACAACTTGGTAATGGATTTTTCTAACTTTAACAGGATGGTTGAAGTGTCTCTTGATTTTATATGCTGTTGCCCCCTCTGGAGCCAACTTTGTCCAGTTATCATGTCATTTTTTTCAACACTGAAAATCATCTACTCTCCAAAATCTTAAATGTTTTCCTTGGAGGGTTACATGATCCTAAGCAAACAAATAAATGGAAGAGCCATTCTGGCTTTTCTGAAGAAATTAAAACTTTTTTTTTCTTTTGAAGGAGTTAAGTTTTTGGATCTGTAGCTTAGGTTCACTGAATTCCACAGAGGTCAGGAGAGAGGAGGAATGCCTGACAGTCTTTGGGTAGGAGGGAAGTGGAACTGTGAGACTGATCCTTCCAGGGTACCAACACCTGGGAGCCAAGTGAAGGGTAGGATGGTGGTCCACACCATGAATAGGAAGTGATAAAGCACTGTGAAGACAGATTAGCCGGATATGCGAGAGTTAAAATCCCAGCTCTGCTAGCTGGAGGTATGCACTTAGACAAAAGTTGTTAAAATCCACGAACTTCAGTCCTTCACATCCTGCTAGTGCTGTGTGGGTTCAGGTATGTTGTGTGTTTCTGATATGTTGACCACTATTCTAACTACATTACCTGTAAAATCCCAGTTAATTTTCACAGCATTCCTATGAGCTATGAACTAAATATTGTTATTTGGATTGCATAAAGATGGGGAAACTAAAAGAAAAGCTGCTTGTTCAAAGCTAACAAAGTTAGTAATGACAGTTCGAACCTAGATATTTTGGCTCTAATGTATGGGTTTCGACCACAGGGTGTAACTCAGTCACTTGACCTTTTACCTGGTATATAATGGGCATCTAATAATAAGAAATTTCAATATGCACTTATAGTATATATAAACTTATATATTTAAATATATATCTCATATATGTATTTTCAAGGTTTGTTTCTGGAAATTCAAGCAAGAATCAGTAACCTTAAATCCATCAAAAAATTGAGATTTGAGAATTTGTTAGAGTTGATAGCTATGCTGATGATCAATTTAGGAAGACCTATTTCCCTCTAAATAATGAGCACAAACGAGGAAATTCAAGAGAGCTCAGGAATGACTAGATAGGAGGCAAGGGTCTTTTCATATGATTTTTCTCTCAAGAAAAGGGGAAAGTAATGAAGTTGTTGTTGATTTTCACTATTATTCTCTCATATTTCACTTCGCATATGTTGATATAACCTTAAGACCTCTGAAGGTTTCTGGATTCATATTTGCTTCCAGTCACTCTTTCAGTGGCTGGGTTTCTGTGCTCTGAACAGGGCGAAGGCACAGTTCTGACTCAGTGGCACACACTATTGGGTAGAGTCCTTTCTTCCATTCCCATAGCCACAAACCAGGCCTTCCTCGTTGCATGGGAGTCATTCCCCTGCTCCAGTCCATCTCAAATACAAACCCATAGAATTAACCACAGGGCCCTCTTTTTCCTCCTATTGACTTCAAGTCAATTATTCCTCTCTCCAGGCCTATACAAATTAATAATGATAAATCAGTTAATTTTAAAACTTCAATGCACAAATTTCTGAATAAATTAACTTCATTTTCAGATTTTGATTCATTTTTTAAATTTTTTTTAATAAAAAAAAGGGACAGTGAAAGAGAGAAATAAAAAAAGACTATTTTTATTTAGTTTTTCACCTGACCTTTGTTGCTCCGAGACTTTGTTGTGTGCTGGGGTTTGCCAGGCAAGCGCCGTAACCACTGAGCAACTGCTCCAGCCAGATTTTGATTCAACTTAATAACTTTTTCTTTCAAGCATTTTTAAATGTTCCTTGGTTTTCAACATTATCTCCTAACCTGATCAACTCTCTCCAGACCCACTAACGTACATCTTTCCAATTTTACCTGTTTCCCAGAACTTTGTGACTTTACAGATCAATCACACATCTGGGTTCTTGTCATTCTACCTTCAAATTTACCTTGTCCCCAAATATCTTTTGCTGTAAAACTTCACCCTAAGATAATTCTTTGTATCCTAAGGGTAGAATAATTATTCAGTATATACTGAGTATGAGCTGATAGGGTTTGTGAATTCTTCAGTAAGCACGTATTTAGATGCAAATGATATGAGATCATTAAACTACAAGACGTTTATGTATTGTCAGGCCTTGCCATGTTACACAGTCTGAATTATGCTTTCTTACATAATTTGAAAGGTTCCTTAACAAATATTCTCTACACATTTAACTTGTGTTCATTTTGTTTCTTATGCTACCTTGTCTCAAGGAAGGAAAATTGATTTTTAAGTTTTTTTCATTTAATTCTGACATCTAATCTCTCAAGTTCCCACTCAAATGCTTTCTGATATAATTAAAACATATTGATAGTTCTCTATTAATGATTAAGTCAAATTTATTTTCCTTCAAAATTGTTTAATTAAAAAATTTTTCTAATTTACTTTTGCTCTCTTTTCTATATTTAAGCCATAATTAATTATGCTGTACATAAGCTATCATTTCTTCAAATAACTGCTTTCTTGCTAAGTGCTCAATAAACCAACCAACCATCCAACAAATCAATAAATGAAGATAAATAAATCAACCAACTAAAAAGAGCCTCTGGGTAGTGGGAGACCAATACCATTTTGACATTCTCCAACTCACACGTGAGATACAGATTAAGGCACTACATAAACTGAGTTTATCAACGAAAGCCTGACATTCTGGCACTTTTAGTAAACTGGTAAAAGCTGTTATTTTTTATTGAAAAAATGAAATTTTCATTGATTGCCCAAACAGACTGACGTTCATTTGCATGAATATGATAAATTTACAGCGCACACACCAGCCAAATAGCACATTCATTGGAAAAATAGCTCCAGTGTGAAATTAATAAGTTGTTTTCATTTTTCAACATGGGCAATAGAAATTTTTGGGTTTGCTTAAATATTATCTATCCCAGCTTATACGTTGTTTACTTTTCTTAATGTAATAATAACACATGGCTCCAACACATTCTTTCCGTGTGAGATAATTACATAAATCAAGTTAGTCCAATACTTACACCTAGCCTGAGTTCAAAACCGTTTTTTAATGTTTTGGTTATAAGCAAGTACATGAGCATATGTCCAATTACATTTTGGGTGCAATAGCTTTAGCCACCACATTGTGGCATTTTTACTTTATTAGCTAAAAATCCACATATGTTTTCCATGTCTCCAAGCTGTCTTTAAGGATACAAGAGTTGTGCAACCCAATATTGTTTTCTTTCCTTCTCTCTCCCCAGACCCCTTCCAATGTCCTGCATATGTTCCCTCATAGATGTACCCAAGTTTTAACGATTATATGTGCAAACATAAAATGTGAAAATTTGCTTATGCTTTGAAGAAACAAGGAAAGAAATGCTTCCTACCTTAAAATTTTAAACTAATAAAAGATTCTGAAATGAATGCCAAAATGTTTACTACAGAAAGGAGGGTATTAACATGCAAATATATAAGGCTTACAGTGATTATTATTTGGCTACTTCCTTCTTTTGGCCTGGCGCCACATTCATTCAAGTGGCTGCGGTCCCTTCCCTTCTCAGCATCCTCCACTGCAGCTTTGGGGCGAAGGAAGGGGGGAAGCTTAGTGAGGATCTCAAAGACTGAAATGCATAAGACACAGCCGTGCTGGTGAAGGCCACAGGATGAGGGAGCACAAAGAACACATTCAGCTCCTTTGGCCTCAGCATTCTGCTCTGTGTATCTGTGTTACTGATATACTTAATGGTTTGGAAAACTGCAAGACTTGCATATTCTAGCCAAGGGTTAAAGACAACCTTTTTGAATAAAGAACTAACAACTTGGTTGCTATTTAAGGCTGTTGCTGCAACATTTCAGAAGCTCTGGAGTACATCAAATTTCTTTCTTTTCCCAATTGCCTTGCCTATGTATCAGAAATGTTAAAACCGATTTTGAGAGAAACTGGGAATTTTGAATATATTGTTAATTTACAAAGATTTATAAAACTTTGTATATAGACAATAATCTGTGAAGGAAACTTGAAGTTCAATATATGTTTAATTTTAAAAGAAAGCTATAATGTTCTGACATAGTCAACTGCATTTATTTTTTATTTTTAAAAAGAGAAGGACAATGAGAGAGAGAGAGAGAGAGAGAGAGAATCAATTTTTATTTAGTTTTTCACGTAGCTTTCGTTGCTCTGATAGCTGTGTACGTGGGTGCTGGGGTTTGAACCTCTGTACTTGCTCATGCTGGGCAAGCACCATAATAACCACTGGGCCACCGCTCCAGCCCCCAGTCAACTCCATTTAATGTAGAGCTGTGCAAAACATTAAATGTAAAAAAATGTAAACTACTGCACGTTTGTAGCAGTCAATCTAACTCCTGGCTTTCAAAAATATAACTTAAAATGATTTCAGTATTAACAGGCAACCCCAAGAATCAGAACATAGAATATTTTACTGCTTTCTTTCTGAAGTATAAATTGGGTGGGTTTCCTGCAAAGCTGATATGATGGAAAAGTGATTGAGCTTAGTTCATTACCCAGTACCTACCTGTCTAGTTGATTTTCTCGTCACACTTTATATGCACAAAAGCTTTTATGGAAGAGTAAATCTTTGATTATTTGGGTAAAATAGTACACAAAAGAAAGTATACAACTTAATAAATGACTTTAGTCTTTTATTTATAAAAGCATTAGCAATCTGAAGGGGCCATTTAGCTTATGTTTTGCTTTTGTTTTCAGTTTGGAATGGGACATATACTAATAATTTCATTTAGAAATTGGGCCTGTCATGAATTTTAAACACATGTTACATTTTCTTATGTTTCTGACAGTTTCACTTTTCAAATTTATCCTTTATTTACCTACCACCATTACTTAACTACCACAATTTTGACTTGATTTGGCTCCTTAAAAAGTCACTTTTTGCAACAAGTTGCCATGAAAGTTGGGGTGACACAAATTTAAAACTGGATCAGAATTTTCAATTTCGTTTTAGTCTGGCAAAAACATGCTCAAGACTGTCCATTTGCAGAGTCCAGAACCTACCATTAGTATATTCAGTCTAAGGGATATATTGATTTACAGTACTGAGCCTAGTGAGTTAACTGTTTATATCATACAATGTGATGTTTATAGAACTAAGACGCTCTCAGACTGCGATTAAGACATAACAGGCTAGCAGTCATTACTCAGATCTCCCTGCTACTGTACTAGTTTTGAACTGACAATCTTTGCACTACTGTTCCTTTAAAACTATTTAGAAAGAGTACATAACCTCATATTAATGTTGTTAAGAATAAAAATTATCATAATAGCAATAGAAATAGTAAAGTCCCACTTATGAAGCATCTACTCTGTGCCTGAAAAACCAGGTTAAATGCACTATACACATGCATACAGTTTAATGCTATATAAATGATTTTATCCCTATGTTGTACATAAGAAAGCCAACACTTAAAAAAATTAGAATTTGCCTTAATCCATGCACTTGATTAAAAGAAATCACATGAGGGGCTGGAGCAGTAACTCGGCCATTATGGCACTTGCCCAGCATGTGCAAGTACATGGGTTCAAACCCCAGCACCCATGTACACAACTAAGTGTCAGAGTAACAAAAGTCATGTGACAAACTCAATAAAAATTGATACTATCTGTCTTTCTCTCTCTCTCTCTCTCACTGTCCTTCTCTCTTTAAAAAAAAAAGAGATTACATGAATTAGAATTTTTGAAGAAATTTCCTTGAAAAATATTTTAAAAGGACACACAAATTTTAAATTAAAACAGTTTGGGGGTAAGTTATAATAAACACAAGGTATAAAATTTAAAAGTTGTAAGATTATACAGTAAAAAGTTTATCTTTATTCTCAAAACTCTAGATTCTCCTCAGAGAATAAAATGAAGATCCCAGTTTCTTACTCCTCATAGATACCCTCTGCACACATACGATCATACTCCAAGATATCTATCTCCCTTATTCCTGGGCAATCACCTGATCCATATAATGAAAGTGCATTCTTTACAGGATTGAAATGCAACCAGCTAAAATAAAACAGTTTCAAGCTAACTTGCCATTTGGATGACTGTTCAACACAGTTCTGGTCAGTGGGTGGAGAACAGAAGTTGGTTGTTGGCACTTTCAGAAGTGTTCTTTGGAAGGGTAGAGAATGTACAGTTCCATCTCTCTCCACCTGAAATGCCAATAAGATGTTGGAAATGGAATAGGCATCTTGCAACAAGTAAGTGGTTAAACTGAAAGACAAGAATTAGTAAGGGAAAGTCAGAACCTGCATCCTTGCTAGTGTAATGAAGTCACCAGTGTAGCACCAGACTGCTTTTCTGTTAGACAATAAGATGCCTAACTATGCTGCATCCTCTTAACCGCAATGTAATATTCTATTAATGGCGATGGTATAATTTATTTCTAGACTCATTAAAGTCCAGTTGGGTATTTTAATCTTCCCATTAAAGACAACTCTGCAAAAAAAAAAAATCGAAGTGCATATCATTCTATGCAAGAGCAAGCGTATCTGCAAAATAAATTCCTAGAAGTGAAACTATTTAGTCAAAGGGTACAAATATTTTAAAAGTTTAGATGGTACCAAATTGTTTATTGTAGAAAGTTCCAGTGCATGAAAAAGCTGATTTCTCCATACCTTTATTAATGTAATATAACAAACTCCTAGATTTTTCTTTTCTAAGCTAAAAGGTAAAAAAAAAATGTATCTCAATATAATTCTAATTGAAGTTCCCTTCACTATAAATAAGGTTAAAATCTTTTCATTTGTTGTAGATTCATTTACATCACCTTTTGTACAATTTTGTCATTCTTTGCTCTAATTTCAGTGGATTAAATTATACCTAATTACTCAAAGGCAGTATTAAGATGACAAGAAAATGGTCCCTTTATTTTCATACAATTTACAGACTTTCTTTTATTTTGTCTTTTATGTTTTTCTTAATCCATGCAGAATTCTTCGACATTTATGCAATTGAATTTATCCCTTTAAAAAAAAAAGTGACTTGAAGATTCACAACTGACTTGCCTTTAAAGGCCTCCCACAATCGGATCACAAAAACATTTTCCTATGGATGCAAATAAAAACACAACCCTGTGGATTTACATGGTTGATCCATTTGGGAATTTTGGTATAGCATATGAAGTACGGATTTAACTTCATTTTCCAACAGATGTTTACAC
>PVKS010024540.1:0-30926 GCA_004027875.1 Aplodontia rufa | reverse complement strand
AAAAAAATGATACATGTGCACACATTATTCATTACAGTATACTGTCTAATAGTAAAAATTGACATTTATAATACCAAAAGTGCTCATCAATATGAGATGGGTCAAGTAAATTAAGGTATGAGGTCTGACTTCACTGCTTTTATTTTCATAGATATTTCACAAATCTAAGATTTTTAGTTTGATTGCTACTAATATTATCGCATATAAATTTATAACAATTACTAGCAAATACATTAATTTAAAAGAGTAGCAAAAGTTAGCAAAAACCTTACAATGTAATAAATGAATTCAAATAAACAAAAGCTTTATAACATCACACATTGACTTTATGGGTTTCTGTGTGGATGGACAAAAAGGAGAGAGTAACAAAGATACATTGTTGGAATACAACATCCAATAACATGGCTTTAAAAAATGTTTTTATTAATGTGTACTAATTGTTCAAATGCATGGTTTTCACTATGACATTTCCATACACACATATCAACAATATATTTTAGAAGAGCATATGGATAACTTTTTTTTAAAATTGGACAATAATGGAATGTAACTCTCAATTACTTTCAGAATTGAATGATAAATTAGCTGGAACTAAAATTCTTAAATCAAAATCTTTTTCCTCCACACTTCCACTAAAAGAGCATCTGTCATATCCAATTTTGGGCTAGGTTGTACATATCCTTTGACACACACACACACACACACACACACCCCACTGGCATTTCACCTTTTGTTACAATATTCTGTGCATAATCATCTTACTAAAAAAAAAAAATCTTCTCCATTGTTATGGTTTACATACTAGGTTTCCCCAAAAGCACCTATGTGAAACAATGTGAGAGGGCTTATAGGAAAAATGATTCAGTTGAGAACCTTAACCCAATCCCTCAATAGGGATTAACTGAGTGGTAACTGAAGGCAGGTAGGGTATGGCTGGACGAGGTGCGTCATTGGGGCATATCTTTGTGGTACATATTTTGTATCTGGCCAGTGGAGTCTCTCTGCTTCCTGATCATCATGTGAACGGCTTCCCTCTGCCACAATTTTTAGCCATGATCTTCAGCCTCACCTTGAGCCCCAAGGGATGAAGCCAGTCTCCTGTGGACTGAGAACTCTGAAACCATGAGCCCCAAAATGAGCTTTTCCTCCTCTAAAATTGTTCCTGTCAGGTTACAAGAGAGAAAAAATTGATCAAAACACCCACCATCCTCTAAACTTCATGGTAGTGAGCATGGTGCTAACTTCATGTGCCTCTTCTTCACACAGGTCTGTGTCTGATCTAGAGAAAGAAACAGTGAATTTGATATAAAAGAATATGTAGTAAAAATATTAACGTGTACAACAGATTGTTGTTAGATGAATAAATGGGTAAATTCGAAGAAAGATACAAAGCCTCTATATTTATTGCTTCTTTTGATTCTGATATTCTTTATCAAAGCAAAGGCATCTAAGGAAAGGTGAACCTGTTCTGGAGCAAAGAAGCTGTATGTGTTTAGTAGCTGCTTAAAGGATTTTTTAATTCTGGTTTGATTTTGATATGAATTCTTCTATGCATAGAGCTTTTTATAGCTTGTACCATAGAATTATTTTTAAAATTTGGAATTTTCGGATTTAAACATTAAATGTTCCTATTAAAATATAATCGTGTCAATTAGGGGTACAAGATCTTGGGCAAAAATTTGAATAGCAATGTAGCTAATAAATACTAAGTGCCTCTGTTCTGTCACACACTTCTCTAGGAGCTTTAGGTATAATAACCAACTAATCCCAAATTGACCTTGTGATGTTGCATTGATTTTATAGATGAGGCATCTGGAACAAGAAGAAAGTTATCCAAAGCAATAAATCTGTGTGTGACAGAGGAGATTTCCTCCTGTGTCTGGAGCAGTAGCTCAGCTGTTATGGTGCTTGCCTGGCATGTGTGAGGCTGTAGGTTCAAACCCCAGAACTATGTACACAATAGAAAGTTAGGAAAACGGAAGTCAAATGAACAGCTAAATATAACTGGTTCTTTCTTTCTCTCTCTCTCACTATCCCTCTCTCTTTAAAAAAAAAGAGAGAAATTCTTCCTAGTGCCTAAAATAACTACCAGTTATAGTGTATATAATAAATTTGCATATTCAAAGAACATACAGAGAAGCTCAGCTGAAAATATATCCAGTGAGGACTAAAGATCCACTCTGAGAGGAAGCTAATGTTTTACTATAAACACCTTTTCACTGATAAGTTGCATATATTTCATATATTTCAAAGTCAGTTAAAAGAGAAGGAGGCTGGGGGTAGAGGGGTACCTGAGTGATAGAGTGCTCCCTAGCATGCATGCATGAATGAGGCCCTGGGTTGGAATTCCAGTAGGACGGAAAAAAGGAAGGCAAATAGTACCTACCCTGAATGTTGCTACTTATGTTGCACTTGGCAAACAGATATTAATGAAGTGGGCAAAAAGCCAAGGCCTGTCAAGCCGATATTGACAGATGACTGTCAATATCCCAGTCATCTACAGTCAGCCCTGCTTAACAAAGAAAGTGTTAGGGGTAACTTTATAAGCATAAAAATATATACCTTTATGAATTCAGAGAAAAATATAAAACATAGTATAGTTCACTTCCTTTTACTTGAATTGTTTTATGCATTGATTCATATTACTAAACTGTCATGAAACACACTCCATCTGAAATGTATGACATAATTACATATCAATACAGTAATTACCCGTGTACTTTACACATACTGATACTCAATAAATTTATTTGAAAAACAGCACTGAGTTTTAATCTCTGTACTTCAAGTCTTTTTATCATTCAACATCAAATCAGGAGAAAAAAATCTCATGATTTTCAAAGCTACCTTGAGGTGCTATGAGGAGATATGGTTGTAATATACCATTTCAGTAGTTGGAAAAACTACCTGTAATGAGTTTTTTAAAATAAGTGTTTTTTTTAAAAAATCTGTTCTGAAATACAAGAAATAAATGCCACAAGATAAGACTTATAGTAGGAAGAGCCACTGCTGTTATTTAGTCTTTGACTCAATCTGATTTACAAAAATAATACTACTAATAATAATAATTAACATAACAGGATAATTTGGAATGAGTTTAGCAGTACTTCTATAATTTTTGAGATAATAGAGGCAGACAGTGACCTTGAAATTTAAGGAAATCCCCTTAAATATAATCTCCCTAAATATATTTATATCAATATATATTGTAAAAAGTACATATTTTGGAGATAAAGGCTAATAATAACTGGTATTTAATAACATTGCAATCTACCGCGTATGCTTACATTCATTATCACATTTAAGATTCCATTTTGTAAATGTTCAAAATGATGAAAAAGGTGTCATACAGGGTAAGTATTTACTCAAAATAAAACACCTCAGAAACACGAAAAATAATTAAATCCAGTACTTCTTAATTCTCAGTCCAGAGTTGAGCATACAGCATTAATTCAACAGATATTCAGGTGACTCCTCTACCAGATGCTCTTCCGAGACCCTGGGATGCACTTCTCCCAAGAAGCTCACCTTCCAATGGGAGAGATTGATGGTATCAAATGAACTAATTTATTTTAAAATTACATTCTGTGATAATTTATGTGATAGAAATAAAGACAGGACTATGGTTAAGACTGAGGTGATCTCTTTTTTTAGGTAGGGTGGAGGATCATAAAAGCACTCTCAGAGAACATGACATTGAGTTGAGCCCTGAAGGATAAGAAGTAGCTCACGAAGAGCAAGACAAAGAGCACTGCAAGCAGAAGAAAAAAATACAAGGTCCCTGAGGGTCCAGTAAATAACAATGTTTGTGAAACAAGAGGCTAATATACACTGGATTGTGGAACCAGAGGAAAATGCCCTAAGTTAAGGCTTTAGAGGGGAATGGAGTTTATATTTTATAGAATTAATTTAAAAGATAGGTCTTAGAATTATGAAAATTTGTAATTTTTGGGAAGCTTCTTGGGAAACCAGACCGAGGACCTGAAATACAAAAGAGAATTAATAATCTGGGAGATTGTATCAGATAAACCCTTTCTGCTAAAATAATTATTTAAATCCTCCCTAAGCCATCGATATTCTCAGAATTAAATAGTTAACTTTAAAGTGGGGTGCTTAAATCAAATATATTCACTGCATATATTGGTCAAACAGAAGACATTTGATCATTGGTAGCCCTGTGCTTCCTTGTTATTCATGCTGCTTCTGGGGAAAAGACATTCTAGCAGCCAAAGCATCCTTACCTGTGGAGGATGTGTTGTTGACTATTGCAAATGGAATGACCACAATTTAATCATTGATTAACCCAAGTGCACATTTGCTCAATCTTCTCTCAAAGGAAACTGAAAAGAGTCAGGAAGATGCTTGGAGTATCGTCTAATGAGGAAGGTGGCATGAACTTCAGGAATTCTTGACATACTTATACACATTTTTAGCCTCAGGCTTCCTCTGCTGTTCCTATATCCCTACTTCCCAGAATACAATGTATCCAGATTCTTGTCTCCTCCTGTTCCTTGTCAATGGACAAATGGACCAAATTCCAACAGGACTCCTTATTTTTAAAAGTTTACCAGAGTATTTTGTTGAGCTACCAGGTTTGGGAGCCATAAATACTGTCAAGAAGTTTACAATTGAACCTAGATTCTTAATTTAAACTGACTCCAAATAATATTTTAACGTTCTTGTAACCAAAGAAAATAAAACATATAGATTATTTTCTAAATTGATTATTCTCCTGATTTCTTTCAAATACTTTTACCAAGAAAAGAAATTTTTGTGAAACTAAATAAAGAAATTCTTCTTATAATGGTATACTTCTCGAATGTCTGACACCTGGTTCTTGTAAATTACAATCATTTCCTAGGGATATGGCTGGCAGATGCCACTTGTACGTAGTGAATCTTCAAATCTGGCACATTATTCTCCTAAAAAGAAGACTGAAATGGATAAAATGAACAATAACAACCACAGAATATAAATAAAAGTCCCAGTCATACATGAACTAATAAAAGAGGAGAATCTATGTAAAAGCAAATTTTGTTATTTCTTTTTTCTTTCTTTTGTGTATACCAAACACCATTAAAGTCATACTAGCAAAATAGCTATGATAACTGAGTCCCTCATTGTGTCAGGCCTTTCATTAAAATGTTACTTGCATTAGTCTGTTAATCCCTGCTCACAAAATCAAAAAGTTTGCTATAGTGGCCCTGCTTTAAAGACACAGAATTCTAGAATATAAGAATGCGAACTAATGTGTGAAAGTCATAGCTGGTAAATGATAAAACTGGAATTAGACCCATGCTGTCATTTCCAAAGCCCATTAAGTCAACCATTACAACAACATATTATAAAATAAAATATATAATAAGATAACTAAGGATGGAGCCAAGGTAAAGAAGATGACAAGATCTAAAATATGGTCACTGTTTCCCAGCATACACTTAACAATAACTGCAAACTTTACCTCCAGAGTTGGGATTCTCCCAAAGCTAATAATCAGTCCATAATGCAGGAGAGTATACACTATTTCAATACTTTTATATTTATAAACTTAAATACATTCTCTCATGTAAAAGTGAGGGGAATGGAAAGTTCTGTAACTATATTCATCTTCTAGTCCTTTACATTTATAGAGCATGATTAAGCTACAATGTGCATTTTCTTCTTTTTTAGGGAGAAGCATTTTTTGTTGTTGTTTGTGCTATTCAGATCTTCAATGAGGTGAAAATTTTTTTGGTGCTTAATCAATAAAAACTAAAACCATTCAAAGGTTGTCAACCAAATGAAGAGATGGTGCTGACTGGGTCCCATTCAAAGGACAAAGAGGAAGCGATACAAGCCCTCCTCTGTCACATACCATTATATGGATTTTCCTATAAGAAAGAGGACATTTCACCAGTTTGCCAAGTTGTTCAGGTTTGCACAACTAGCGTATCAAAAGTTAGCCACATATACATTATTTCTAATTAGGAATAATTTTTGAAAGAAATTTATGCCACAGCTGGTAGTAAACAATGTAGAACATCCAAATATACTTTGTTCTATGACTTCCTTCTAAAGAGGTTTTCAAAAGTATTAATATGTATACACACACATCTATAATATATTCATGGATCTCTGTATTTGATTCTGTTCTAATCTGTGTTTTAAATGGAAATTTCGTTTCCTTAATTTCTAGAGCAAATGCTTTGTTTTGTTAGATATGTTCCCAAGTGACATCGATTTAAAGAACTGGCATACTGAAATATCTATTATGTATCTTTCCCCCCCTGAATATTAGGCACAGTTTCTTTGCCAACATTTTATAAAATATTTTGGGTGAATTATGTTGTTAAGAACTATCTATACACACTTTAAATATCTTTAACAAATCCAATTTACTAATTTTGTAGATAACATAACACTTTCCTATCCTACAGTGCCACATGCTGGGTCTGGTCTGGGTTGTTGAAAGTGTCCATATGAAAGCCAAAGGAATAGGTCCATATTTTTTTATTCTTGGATTATGCTCTTAGTTTCACAATACCTCTAAACTCCAGCTTTAAAAAAAAATCAGATATGGGAAGGGAGGTACAGAGCCATTTTTTCCAACTCTTAGGAGTTTAGAAAGCTGAGCCTCCATTTTAGGAAAGTAAAGTAGAATGATATTCCCTCATAAATAGAGAATATTCTAGAAATCCATCAATGCTAATAACATCAGAAACGGAGAGGGCAGGGCCAGAGGAAAGGAAATTTACACACATCTCTTTGTTTTAGTCTTTTTTGTAATTGTGACCAAAAAAAAAAAAAAAAAAAAAAAAAAAAACCTGACAAGAACAATTAGAGGAGGGACAGTTTATTTGGCTCCTGACTGCAGAGGTTTCCATCCAGAGATGGCCAACTCCTTATAGCCTAAAATGAGGCAGATCTTCATGGTAGGAGCATGTGGTGGGGGAAAGCAGCTGGGGAAATGGCACCAGAAAGCAGAGAGAGAGATCCACTCTTCAGGGACAAAATAAACACCCCAAAGGCACTGCCCCAATGACCCACCTCCTCTAGCCAGGCCCTACTGACCTAGGGTTACCACGGAGTTAGTCCCAATCAGGGGATTAACGCACTGATAGTTTAAGACTCTCTTAACCCAAACATTTCACCTCTAAACCCCCTTGCATTATTGCACATGTGAGCTTTGGGAGGACATCTTCTATCTAAACAATAACATTTTTCTTTCAAGTCTTCTGTTTAAATCAGTTCATATTAATGAAAAAGAGGGAAATATGTCTTTTTTCTTCAAATAGCTTTATAAAAATCCTGTATTTACATCAAACCAAAGGTTCAGGGGTGCCAGCAACCCTACCTAAAACAAAATGATAAGAAACAGATGAACACTCAGTCCTTCCGGACAAAAAGTCCTTTAAAATTCACTTTGTGGGTTTGAAATGACTGAGATGAGTTGTTTACATTGATCAAATTATACATGAAATGGCCAAATGTCTACTGTGTGCTGTTCAGAGAAAGACACCGACAATAAAAGCTAGGGAGTTTTAATGAGGAGACTTAAATAAGACACACATCATCTTCAAAATATGAGTCCTTAAATCTTAGAAAATCACTGCCGAAGTTGACTCAGCTGTGCTAATTAGCAAAGACTGGGAATTCAGAAAATCATGGTGTTAGAAAAAAGCGTGTTAAAAAGTGACTTTACAACAGTGCCTGCCCAGATAGTGTGTAATTGGGACTCTAATCCTAGGAGATAGACTTTTGCAGATTTTGAAAGGGACAGGACTTTAAATGCTACCTGGATAAATCATCAATGAAGTGCAAAGTTCTTCTCTAAACATCCTGATGCCTGGAAACCTCAAAAACACCAGGAAAAAGAAATTCTAATATGTTCTGTTTGTCCTACCAATTTTTGAATCGCTCAGTTTAATTGAAAGCACTGTCTTAATTTGAGCCAAATCTCTCTTTGAGGTTTTCATTTACCATGTAACTCTTGCTCTCTGAAATTATCGAGGTTGTTTATACCCAATTGTCCATACCTCTATGCATTGTGGTTTTTAATTTTCCAACAAGATTCCCTGGTGTTTCTATGGTCCCTTGATAATCATAATTTCTACCAGCCTCCTTATAGAAATTCAGTTGCTATTTCTTCTTAAGCTTTGGTATCTCAAAATGTAACCTCAAAATGTCTTGAATAGTAGGAGTATTGCCTCCTGTTCTGGACTCTAATAATTTGAAATTTCTATTTGTTTAGAATTAATGTTTTGGCAATTAAAGATCCTGTTGAATTTATAACCCATCTCTTCCTTAGAAATATCTATTGATCAGGGTTCCTTTATTTATTCATCAGTTGTGTTTTAATTTAAGTCTCAATTTGTTTTATCCTTATTAAACTGATAATCAGTGTCCAGTCATAGAAAGTACAGTAAGATGAACAAAATGAATAAGAACAAAAATGAAGTATAAATAATTCCTTTATTCCCAACACTTGAAGATAGCCAATTTTTGCCTTTTTTTCAATGCATACATTTACCGGTGGTGTGGATATTTTGCAGATACAAAAAAATATAATATTCTTACATCTGTCTTTTTCTAGGTTTCATTTTGTAATTGTCTTGAAGTATTATAAGAAATTTATTTAGATATCTGTATTTTCATCTAAAATGGTTTCAAAAGGTTATGGTTTAGATCTAAAAGTATCTCAAAAAGAATTCATATGCCTGGCAATGTAGCAATGTTCAGAGGTGAAAAGAATGAATAATGGTAGCTGTAACTTCATCAGTGGATTAAACCTTTTGATAGATTAATAATTTCAATGAAAAAATAATATATACAAAAAAAGATAAAACTAAAAAATTCTTAATAAAAACTTGGAACTATAGTCAGTAAGAGTGTCTCTGATCCCTTTGGGAGGAGATGAACTGTTACTTGAGACTTTATGCTATATCACCTACATGTCATGTGACCCTGTGGTCTGGACTTCTTCACATGTGGTAGCTGGGTTTCAAGGGAGAAAAATTTCCAGAAAAGGAGCTCCAGGTGAAAGTTACATTGAATTTATGACCTAGTTTTGAAAGTCACCCAATTACTTTCATCATATTTATTTATTGAGGGAGTCACAAGATCTGCCTAGGTTCAAATGGAAAGAAAACAGGCTCAAAATCCATATGGGAAAGAAAGAAAGTGAAGGGAAAGCATGTAAGACTAAAAATATTATAACAGCTAATTTGGGGGAAATATTATCATGAGAGTCATAACTCTTGTAACCTACTTAATTCTGTTAAAAAATTTCCCCATTAGAGACAATGCTGCAAAAACAATCTCAAATACACCTTTCTGAATACTTACACAATTATTTCCCTAGGACGTATTCTGAGAATACTGTTTACTCAGTTTATGCAAAGTTTAAGAGTTTTAAAACTTAATAGCAAATTATTGTTTAGATATACAGTTAAAATTTAGACCCTCAATTATCAGTGTATGAATGGAAAGCTCATTTCCAACTCTTATTTAGTTACAGCTAGGTATTATCAGACTTCTTGTATTTTAATTTATTTGAGCACTACTACATTTGAACATATTATATGTCTATTCCTCAATTTGCATTTCCTCTTTAGAAATTGCTTCCATTCAATTTTCTTTAATTACTTCTCTCTGAGACTCATATTTTTATCTTCAAACATTTTATGAACTTAATTTCTGAGTACTTTATAATTTACATTATTGTGAATGAGCTTTTTCCATTGTATATTTGTTTGTTGATAATACATAGAAAAACTGTTTTAACTATTATTTTTATTCAGACTTCCTGAAATCCTTCCAATTTGTTTTCATTTTAAATCTTGTGTATTCTATACAAGCAAATAATCTGCATTAAATATAATGTTGGCTTCTCTTTTCTAATATTTTAGAAAGGTATACATTATGTTAGAATGTTCAAAATATACATACTAACTAGAATACCTAAAACAATGCTAAATAGTACTGGAGAAAATATGATTCTACTTTTAATTATTCTTAATGAATAAGTTAATCATAATGCAACTAGAGATTCACCTGACTGTATGTACAAAATAAAATTCTTTACTATGCTCAGTTTTCTTCTATTCTTTCTGTTGTTTTCCATTCCCAGCTTATTAGCCTTAAATGCCTTTTTAATTTTTGAGATACAAGTCATATACCATAAATTTCATCCTTGAAGTGTACAATTTACTGGGTTTTAGTATATTCACAAAATAATGCAACCATCAATATCTAATTCCAAAACATTTAGTCCAAGAATAAACATTCATTTGTAGTCATTTCCCATTCTCCACTTCCCTCAATCTCTGACAGCAACTATTTTCCATTTCTATGGATTTGCCTCTTCTAGACATTTTGTATCAATGATTTCTTATTTAGTCAGCCAATTATTTACTACTTTGGTGATTTTTTTCTGAATTTGTTTCTATTCCAGATTATATCAGCTATTAATTTTGTACTGTGAGATGAATATTGATCACCTCAATATGTATGCTTCAGTGTCCTAATGAGACATATTAGGAGAGACAGTGAAATGGCTAGGTAGTCAGGACAGAGGGCCCCTATCCAAGAGCTAGCTGGTACAGCCAGAGAGTGATTGACAGGGCATGCTCAGGGCCTTCAAATGCAAAAAGACCTTGAGGCTGACCTTTGTCCCACCTAAGAAATGGGGGTGGTCACAGCTGGGTACTAGGAAGTATTTGCCACCTTTTGTTTTAACCAATGGTGTTCCTGACCAGATTCAATGTCTGTTTTACATAGATTTTAACCAATGGAGTTGATGCATTTCTCAATGCCTGCTTTGCATGAATGTTAATTATGCTCATACCCCAAATCTATATAACCCCTGGCCTAACCTGCATTAGACGGTGTCCTGCTTCCAGGTACCCCTCCGCTTTGCAGAGTCTCTGCTCTTCTTCCTAAATAAATCCTACTCCTTTTACTCCTCCTTCTGTGGTTTTCCGTGGATTTTATTCTTCAAATTCATGAGACAAGAACCCAGAAGATTGGTGCTGAATTCCCGGGATGAATTTCCACCACACCAAGAGCTGCAACACCCAGCTTTTAGCTGGAGAGTTGCTAACACTTTTAGCTGCAGACACCTGCTGCCAGCCCAAATTCCCAGTTTTATCTGGGAATGGCTGTAAACACTAAAAGTGGCCTATTTTGGCTGCTGGAATCTGTAGCGGCCCAGACTCCATTCACCAGCGGGAACAGAGAATCCGGCATCATCTCATAAACCCCGCATCACTAAGTTCCAGTAGAATCTCAAATAGAAAGGTGTCAGTTCTTTGATCAACTTCTACAGAGTAAATTTTTGTTACATTTGCGTAATAAACTAAAAATGTATTCATCTTGGGAACTACTTGTCTGCATATCTCTATTTTGCCTTCAAGTATGTCCTAAAAGACCAAGTGACTAGCTAAATGCATAATACATTATGCCATACCAGCCAAACCCTGTCAAAGATTGAAATTGTTTTCTTTTTTGCAAGTTTTATTCTAAACCACTATATGCTGACTCATTCAAATCAGAGCACCCTTTTCTATATGTAGGTAAAACATGCCTTTCATAAGGTAATCCGAACCCTTTGCTGGTATTAACCACAAGCCTGTTGACCCACAGTTTTCAAAACAAAACCCTTAAGAAACATCAAATCATTCAAGTCTTCCCTCACTCTAAATTCTGTAAGCTCTCCTTTTTCCATATATATAAAACAATCACAGACAATTTAGCAGCTATTGATAAATATCCATTGTAATGTCTGCTTTGCAAACACTATAGCCTGGCTGGAGAAATTATGAAAGAGCTGAAAATATAATTCACATCTATCTGTCAAGTTGCTATTTGTTCTTGAGCCACAGTTTATGGAAACTTCCATACTAAATTTCATTATAATCAATAATTCAATTCAGCATTATTCCTTCAAATATTAGATCATTGTAAGTTATCATGAAAGGCAAGCATTCATGGAACAATGGTACCACATGAGACAAAGATATAAATATCTACTTGGGCATCCTAATTAAGGTGGTCATAAGATTATTCATATCTTTTAAATCTTGTTCATGGCTTGTGTATGCAAATCTGCAAATATGTAAACAAGGACACCTTTACCTGAGGTGAGGCTGATGAATGATTGATAGATTCTTGATTTCAGTAATGGTACTTTGTGTGATTTTAGTGCTTATATAAGAACACATTGGTCATTACTTGCTTCAAGTTTTATCTTTAGTCATTTAATCATGAGAGATAATGTCAAAGAAAATTACAATATACTACAACCATCAAATTGCTTTTAAAGTCTTAATGTCAACTTTCTTGATTTTTTTAAAAAAGTGAACCTATATTTACAAAAATATTTTAGATATGTATAGGCTTATAACAAATCAAACATTTCATTTTTATTTATGAATATGATGGATAGGAACAGCTACGAAATATAAGAAAAGTTAAATCCTTAAAGAATTCAGTCTAGTATGTTTCTGTGAACTTCTGTGCCTTGCGCTGCATAATGATTTATTCATCATCATTGATAAGTTGGTGATGTGTAGCCTTGTGGATCAAAGCACAGGACTGGGAAACAGAAGCACATAATTATCATTTTGGCTATTCCACTATGTGCCTCTGGCCAGATCATTCATTCATTCTGTTAGATAACTGACAATGGTGATGGCCACATTTAGATGCAATTTCCTCTTTCACAAAGCAGTTTTTTTAGAGACACACCCTACCTCATCACTCCTGAGCCAACATTAACCAATGTTGTGGCCCAGTTGCAGTAAGCCTTACCTCACTACACTGCTCAAACCCTGCTCTCCGGAGAGCTAATAAATTCCCCCACTCCAGACCACCTACCTTTTGTTCTCTCCGGTGCTTGGGAGCAGCCATCCTGCTACCTCTCTTAATAAAATCTCTTGTCTCAGCTACCAGGCGTCTCTTTCCTGTGTGAGAGTGTCCAACACATTCACTAACAAAATTTTAGGAAACTTCTGGCATGTACTGTGAAATCTACATTAATGCACATATCTTAGACTCCCCCCAGTCTAGCCATGGAGAGCAGGGGTGATTGTCATTTTGACTGGGTGGGCAGAGCAGGCAGTTGCTCTAAGAACTGGAACCTCAGATCAGAGGTCACCTCAGTGATTGCACCATCAGGAAGCTGACCCCTCCAGGACCTCAGTGATCTGACCTTCGGCCCTGGGCCTGTGTGGGTCTGGCGGACCCTCCCTACTGGTACTGTGACTCTCAAATATAGGCTCCCCCAGCTACTTCCAACCTATGTGCTCCAGGTGGAGTTTGTATTCAGGATTCTGCATCACAGATGGTTCCACAGGACCTACATGGGCTGGGCAGGGCCAGGTTGCAGGACCTGTGACTCTGTTGTGCAGAAACTGCCTGGTCCTCTTGAAGCCGGTGATGTGGATGTCGGGTTCATATCCTCTCGGAGTCGAACAATGAAACTGAGGGACACCGAGGTAAGCATAGTAGATGGATTTTATTTTATAGAAAGTAAAGCATAGAGGAAAGAGCAGACTTCCCCCAGAATGGGGAAGGGGGACAGAGCCAATAAGGCAGTGAGGTTTGCCCCTTTTGTATGACGTCCTCTCCTCAGTTGGTCACTGTTTCCCTGCCCCTCTACCTAGGACACAGGTGCGAGAAATTCTGGTCCAGTCTTTGGTCCATGCCTTAGGTGCCAATAGAAAGAATGTGGTTCCTTTCTTAGCAGCAGGGAATGTCTGCATCTGGGCCTGTCTTGTCAGACCCTTATTAGCATTGGGGGATGTCTTTGCCCTCTCAGGAAAGAAGACCATCAGTTAATTTTCTCTTTATCAACCCACATTGTTCTGCCTACACTGACTGCCTAACTTTTTCTGCCACACTCTCAGGCTGCACAAAGATTATCTTCAGCTTCAGCAACCTATAAATAGAAGGGGCACCCTGGAACCTGTGCTTCCTCTGTTTTCAGGCCTTGAGACCTGAGAACAGAGGTCCTGTGTGCTCCAAGTGCTCCAAGTGGGACTTGGCTTCCATGCCCCTTGAGTTTGCAGGTCTGGCTTTCTGGTGTCTTCTTCTCACCAGACTGCCTCAGGCAAATCTCTTTGGGGCAAGTGGGGGGGGCTCAGGTCACTCAAGTTTGGGGCAACAGCTGTCCCAGGAGAGCTCAGTTCAGGCCACCCACTCCCCTAGGATCAACAAGAGACTCTTGCAGCTGTTCCAGGATCCACAAGACTGCCAGCGGCTTTTGGGGCCCCAACTGAAGTGGGGCAAGAGTTTGTGCAGGCAGACACTAAAGTGCCCAGGGGTTCAACCCAGGTAGCCCAAATGGCTGTATTCACAGGAAGTAGGGGTGGTGAAAGACAACACCCTCTCAACAAGAAAAGAATTTTGGGAGGACTCCAGGAGATCTGACTTCCAGCTGAGAACACTATTAGTATGAAGCTGTGGGGAGAAGGGAGGGAAGCAGGGAGTGAATAGAGAGACTAGGAGGATTATCAATGCACTGGGAACTCTTGACTCCCATGAGACGCCCAACTATACACAAGATGGCAGAGACAATCAGAAAATTCAAAATTAATACCCATGTGTAAGTTTATTTCTATCTATAACATGGGAGTGAAACAGGGGACATGAGAGCAGGGAGTGGTTGAAGAGGGAAGATCCTGGACTAGGATTGGCCTTAAATTACTTTGTCAAGGGGCTGGAGTGGTGGCTCAGCGGTTTCGGTGCTTGCCTGGCAAGCATGAGGACTGGGGTTCAAACCCTCGCACCACCACGTACACAACTGAGTGTTGGAGCAACTAAGGCCATGTGAAAAACTAAATAAAGTTGTTTCTCTCTTTCTCTCTCACTGTTCCTCTCTCTTTAAAAATAAATAAATAAATTATTTTGTCAATATCCATGTACACATGAATATGTAATAATGATTCTCTCCAATATGTAAGACTATGTTGAACAAATAAAAAAATAAAAAAGTCACATGATCTCTTTTGTCTCAAATGTTCTCATTCCTAAAATTGAAAAATTGGATTGGTTCATTTCTAGTATTCTACCAAAGACTCCTAAGCCTTAGTCAATAAAACAGATACTTTCAGTCACAGTCTCGGTAATAACTGTTGGTGATTCTGGTATAATCACACCATGTTGTAAAATCTCTGTGTGATTCATAGCAACTGTATCTTGAACCAATTGACCTTTTTTCTACATGGTATGACAAATACTATGATAATACTCTGTGAACAATACAGGTTTCTATCCCAAAATCATGGCCTCTTTGAGTTCCATTCCTTAATTTAGAGTACTCCAATGAGAGTGAGTGGATTACAGGTGTGAGCATGAGGAGACAGCAATGCCCCCCTGCTTCAGGGTGCTCTGATAAAATTGAGGAAAGCTGTAGCACCTAGCTTGTAGTCTCCAACAGCAGATAACTTAATCTACTGTTCACATGTATCATTTTTAGATATGCCAGCCTGTAAAATAAATTGGAAATCATTTCTCTGCAGAGCAAATTTTAAAATAAATATGCAAAATTACAATATAGATAAAGAAATAAGTAAATTGAAGAACAGAAGAAAATTAGGAAAAATTCAAGGTCAATTTCTACAAAGTCTTTTAGATAAGTAGAACTAATATAATATTATCTGCATAAAACTGAACCACTCAGACTATTTCAGAGTATGAAATTGCATGAACATGACTAAAGTGGAATGAGAGCACCTTTCATCAATAGTTTAAAAGAAATCTATAAATTTATCATTTCATCTGATGAAGCAGTATTTAATGTTTATGTACAAAATTATGTAAAGGGGCTATAAACAGCCTATATATTTGTAAAGTCTAATAATATATATTACCAAGTCTAAATTCCACTGATATGTCCAAGCAACCCTCAGGAAGCAATATTTTGAAGATTCTCTTCTCACTTAGATGTAAGTGAATAAGTTAGATCCAAGCCCCAATTCATGTAAGAAGTCCTGTTGATCCTACCACCCCTCAAGTTTCTCAGATCTATTGACCTTCTACTTCACAGAGCCACTGCCTTAAGTCTAGTTTTCATTCCTATCATCCAGTCCACCTCCCCATTATTTCCAAAATGCTTCTCTGTCTTCTGCAGTACATTTTAAAAGAGCCCCTTTGTCCGTGTTAGTAATTTGCACTGAAGAAGGAATTTATGAACTACCATAATTTCAAATTGTTTTAGGAAATATTGCACTATGTTTTACTAATGAATCCTCTTTAGAAATTAACACTGGCCAACAGAATAAAACCAACTTCCTTGATATGACATACAAAGTCCTTCTTAATCTGAACTCATCATATCTCTTCAGTCTGGTCTCCTGCCATTTCCACTTCAAAAAATTCTCACTTGCTCACAGTTCTCTCAACCATTAGTGCATCCATGACTGGTGCATTTGAACATGCTTTTCCTTAATCAATAATATGCTCTATCTTTTTGACACCTTTCAGTTACCATGCTCCAATATTCAAGACAAAGCTAACCCAAGGAGAGTGTAGTGGCACACCCCTATAATCTTAGAGACTTTAAAGGCTGAGACAGGAGGATAGCAAGTACAAGACCAGACTCAACAACTTAGGGAGGTCCTAAGCAACTTGGAGGAACCTATAATCAAATGAAAATTAAAAAGGGCTGTGCATGTAGCTTGGTGGTGAAATGCCCCTGGGTTAAATCCCCAGTACCTATATAAGTAAATAAATGAAAGAGTTAACCCTTCCTCCACATTCAACATTTGGTACCCTTACAACAGAGTTAAAAGAATGTTTATGTGATCTTTATGTTCTAAACTAGACTGTGAATATCAAGACCAGGGATTGTATATTTTCAAACAGCATAAGTTTCAGAATATATTAGCTAAGCCCAAAATAGATATTTATTAAATTAAAGGAAATTATTTCCTACAATGTAGATTATATGTTCATTTTGCAATAGCACATACACTTTTATTTTTAAGGGTATAAACATATATTTAGAAAGGCATTGAAATGGGGAGACTACAAGCCCAATTTCTACATCTTAATTTTAAACCTCTGTAAAAATAGAAATTAATATATAGTGGGGGTGTGTAGTAGTTGTCATATAACCATATGAACAGATTGTATGAGTCTTTAACAATGGAAAGGAACCTGAAATAAACTTATGATTCTAAAACTTGGATAGTGTCTCTAAAGAGTTTTGGTTTAGACATAATTCTTCCCACATAGATGTACTAAATCTATGCCTAATGTGAAAAGCAAAACAAGTTTTCATCTGTTTAAAATATTCCACCAAGCAGGTTTGTGGGCTATAAACAAGAGTACCTAGCTCTGACCAAATTATCAGAAGGAATTCCCAAGAGCTCTCGTAGATATCTCACAGAATCAGCTGGTACACAGATGAGCAGGCCTGGAAAATAATCAAAGGCAGAGTGAGGTCAAGGGGCACTGCAATGGATGCTCACTGACTTCTCCCTTGCTCACTGCTGGGATGGAACATTCACCACTACCCTATCAAGTTTGTGTCTACCACACCTGATAAACACTGACAGTGACCACCTCATCTTTGCCTCATAACCTTGAAATTCAGTACCTTAACCTGCAAGATCTATATTAATGAACTTTATCTGAAGCCTATGCTTAACGGTCAGGGAGCCAGGAGCAGGGCATAGTCCACTAACTTCCATAAAATAAATAAAGCCCTGCTTTCCATCTGCTTGGAATCCTCCCAAATCAAAAAGTTATTAGAATGTTGAATAACAAAATATAGAAAATATTCATTGAAATTCATACCTTTTGCCTTGTAATATACATAATATACATAAACACTTCTCAGACCAGGTTCTCATCAGTTCCTAGACCTGGTTTCACATTCACGTTTTCAATCCCAGAATATAAATTATTGATGTTACTTCAGAGGGTCACAACAGTCTTTCCACAGTTACTAACATTAGTCACTGCTGGTAACATGAGGCTCCCCAGGGAATTAGTTGAATTTCATCAATACTTCTCCCAGCCTTACTATGTTTTAATATCCTATTTCCAATAGGGATTAGGTCAATACTTCAGTACACGTGGTAATACTTCCATATGGTCTTAAGATAGCACAGTCCAACTAACTCCATTTAGTCCAAAATAAACATCATTAAGGAAAAATGGAATTTGTCCAATGTAATTAACCTGTCACTAGGTAGCTAGTTGGACCAATAAAATGAAGGACTTGAGTCCACACAGGATCCAAATCTTAAACAAATTGAGCACCATGGAATCTACTGGGACATAGGGGCTAAGAAACAGAGTGTTTACACAGCACCCTTGTTTTGGTCTTGATCACTGTAAAGGTAATTAGCCTTCAAATCAGCAGATAGATTAAATAAGTATGTATACAAATATGGTAAACTGGAAGCCCTCTTACCAGTCTCCATTTAACTTTTACTTACTTGCAGAATTAATAAATGTTCTCATACACCCATACAACTTTGGCTTTAATTAATTGAGTTGTCATGTATTTTGCAGATTTTCATTTTATTTGCTCTAACACCTGTTTGTGTATATTATGCTTCTAACTGTAATTATAAAAGTTATTTAGCTATTATGCGAGCTAGTATAACATGAGTGTGAAAAGGAAGTTGATTCTCTAAGAACAAGAAAATATATGGAGAGAATAAAATTTAATTATTTTAAAATAATGATCAATTATTTGTAAGATATTTTAAAAAGTAGCAGGATTCTATTTCTGTGAAGATTTCTGCACTTGTATTTCTTTGCATTCTCACCCAATTTATAGAAAACCAGATGAAGTTATGAAAAAATACAATAGTAATTGAACAAAATAGTAACTTCAGCAAATCCATTTGCAAAGAACACCTTCATTGCATCCCAAAGTACTGAATAATTATACATTTTTATTTGTTTATTGTATCTTTCCACATTGAATGTAGAAATCTATATGTTATCATCACAATAAAATGTGTTTCAACAAGCATTGTTCTTGTTTCTTAAAATAGGTGATCATGGTGGAACCACTTACACTTTGTAGATGATATTCTAATATGCTCCTGCTCATTGGTCCCCCAGAAGTTCCACTGATGTTTCAGGAACTTAATATTCTCATGGATTTTATTTACTACCATATTTAGACATCTAAGGCATAAGCAACTTCTTGCTTTCCAGGTATTGTGAACTCACTATCATCAATGGGCTAGTGTGACAACCTGTGAGATGATGCACTGATCAGTTCCTGCAGAGTGTATTTGCATTGGATCCTTGAAGTATGAGGATAATTTTATATTACTGTCCCCGCTCAGTTGAATCACACTTCTCCTAAGGTTTCAGCTGTATGGAACAAAAATAAATAGCATTTCCAAGATAAAATCTGTTTAACATTAGCCAGATGCAGTTAATTATTTTTTAGTAAAAATCTCAATATCTTGACTACATGTTTGCTAAATCTACTAATATTCTTCAAACTAAATCCACTTTCTGCACCTGCCAAACCAGGTCATAAAGATATAATGAGAATCACCAATACTTCACCTTTCAATTATTGATATTGTTTTTAACATACTGATCTCTGGAAACTGCCCTTGCTCCATATTATCCATTTTTCCTTAAGTCAAGAAACCAATGTGAGGACTTACTGAATGTGCCAAGGATGGCCCCTCTAGTCACTTTGTATCCTTTCCCAACCTAATCTCTGCCTTATGAGGTTGGCCAATGTGAATTGCATATAGGCTTCTGTGCCTTTTAACATGGCTTGGTTTTAGCCAGTAAGGGAGGAAAATCAGGACATTTCCTTTCCTGATTCCCTCTTTGCAAGTTCAAGTCCTGCTAGCTGTATCACTTGATAGAAAGTTGCTTTTGCTTTTAAGGCAGCCTTGATTAAACTCTTTACTTACCTTTAGTTCCTGATAACATTTTGCTGCTTATCCTTTTGGGCCAACTTATGGTAGCTATTAATAATTACCTTCACATTACATTAATAATTACCTTTAATTTACTTTAAATTTAATTACATTCAGATTAGAATGTTACTTAAGTATATTTTAACTCCTGTTATTGTATCTCTATGATCTCCTACTTAGAACTTCTGTGGCATTTCTTCTCATTCCAAATAAAATTCAATGTCCAAAGTCACCAAGAGTTCCAAGTATTTTTTCTATCTCCATTAGAGTTTTCCTAGAAATGCCCATAGATTCCTACGTGTGAAACTTGGAGGGAGATTTGCAGTACACATGATTCATTCAAAGAGCCGCTCATTTATTTTGATCAGGATTCCATCATTATTAGCTACCACCAAATATTGTAAGTTAGATAATCCCATTGCCACACAGATGCAACTTTCTATTGGACTATCATACTTACTTTACCTTTCTTAGTTAATTATTTTTCATTGATTGCTACAACATTGGAGTATTGAGATACTCATTGAAATCAGAGTCCAATTCATTTGTAATGTCTCTGAAACAAAAATCTACCATTTTACTGACTTTTTTCTGAACATTTATGTCCATAGCTAATCTATGGTAGCTTTGACATTTAGTTGGCTAATATTTTCATTCCCATTCACAAATAAACATTACCAGTATTTCTCCCTTAGAGAAAACATTCATTAAATTAATTATCTTTTAACAAAATAGGCACTCCACCTTGCCTTCCTCCTGGCCTAGAGAAAGAAGGTATGGTCTAGTTTTTCTTTGAGATATACTTACGGAATATTTTACATGTAATCTGCTATAAATTGGGATTAGTTTTACTAGTAATATTAATATTTTGTTTATAGATTTTCATGTAGGATTTTTTAAAGAAATTTATTTGTTGAACAATCAAACATGCTTCCAACGAAACAATATATTTGTATAATGTAAATTAAATTTGCCCCCTTGAGTCCCCACTAATTACCCACCTTATCCCTCCTCCTCTCCCCCCTCCTTCCCAATGCATCTCTATGAATGCCTTAGGTTGTATGTCACTACACCTTTTCAGGGTTTAATACATGAGAGTTGACCACCTTTCACAATGGTCAGGGTTTAGCTCCAGCTTCCACAAATGAGTGTAGACATTTTACCCTTGGTTCTCTGGGTTAGGCTGACTTCTCTTGGCATGATTTCTTCCATAGTCATCCATTTATCTTCAAAGGCTGCAATATCATTGTTTCTAATTGCTGAGTAGAACTCCATGGTATATATGTGCCACAGTTTTTGGATCCATTCATCCATTGAGGGGCATCTAGGTTGTTTCCATAATTTAGCTGTTGTAAATTGAGCTGCCATGAACATAGATTTTTCTGTGTCACTGTAATGTGCTGATTCTAAGTTCCCTGGAAAAATACCCAGTAGAGGAATAGTGATCATTTGGTGGGTCCTTCCCTAGTTTTCTGAGGATTCTCCACCTTGCTTTCCAGAGGGGCTGTACCAGTCTGCAGTTCCACCAACAGTGTGCTAGTGTACCTATCTCTCCACAACCTCTCCAGCATCTATTATTGTTTATTTTCTTCATTTTTGCCAATCTGACTGGATGAGGTAAAATCTTAAAGTAGTCTTCATTTGCATTTCTCTGATTACTAGTGATTTAGAGCACTTTCTCATGTATTCATTGGCTTGATCAATGTCCACTGTTGAGAAGTTTCTGTTTAGTTCTTTGGCCCATTTATTGATTGTGTTGTTTGTGTTTTTGAAGTTGAGATATTACAGCCTTTGAAGGTAAATGGATGGCTATGGAAGAAATCATGCTGAATGATTCGACCCAGAGAACCAAGGGTCGAATGTCTACATTCATTTGTGGAAGCTGGAGCTAAACCCTGACCATTGTGAAAGGTGGTCAACTCTCATGTATTAAACCCTGAAAAGGTGTAGTGACATACAACCTAAGGCATTCATAGAGATGCATTGGGAAGGAGCGGGGAGAGAAGAGGGACAAGGGTGGGCAATTAGGGGAGGCTCTAGGCAGTAAATCTAATTTTCAAAATATATATTATGTTGTTGCATTGGAAAAATAAAATTAAATTAGCAAAAGGAAGAAGCATAAGTGTTTTGAATATAAAGGCAAACAGCATTGAAATAGGACATATAATAAAATGTATACATTCTTAAAAATGAAAGAAAAAAATTTCCTGTGAAAGCAGTTATAATCTTCATCACAGCAAGAATGATATACAACAATGTCTCTGGAATATACAGAAGGAGGAATACTGAAGGATATTATAAAGGAAATGCTTTGGGAAATTTATGAAATAAAAACTTCATAAACATATGAAGTTTGATATGCCCCCCCATGAGTTGCAGTAAGAGAAGAAATGGAAAACAGGGTACAAAGAGTACCTAGATTAGAGGCAGAGGGAGGTTTTCACATCAGTGAATCCCCCAGGTTACCAGGAATAGCAGGTGCCCAGCATCCTTCAGACTCTTGAATAAAACAATCCTCCTGGATTAATACAGAGATGAAGTCTCTTTTCAGAATTTAAATAAAACTTTGAAAATAAAAAAGGCAATGATACATGCTTCTATAAACATGCAAGCCAAAAATAAAACAATGGAGATATATCTCTGAAACTTACTTGGTCAATGGCATGAATAACTTATTTTTTAAACCATATAATAGTTTTCCCAAATTGAAAAAATATTCTCTCACTTTTTGTGATATTCACAAGTAACAGGAGGAAATTACCCTTTTTAACTACTTTTTTAAAGACAGAGGGACAGTGAAAGAGAGAGAAAGAAAAAATTGATTTTATTTAGTTTTTCATGTGGCTTTTGTTGTTCTGACACTTCATTGTGTACGTGGTGCTGGGGTTGAAAACAGTGTCCTTGCACATGCCAGGCAAGGGCCATGACCGCCAAGCCACTGGTCCAGCTCTTTAATCTGTATTATTAGCATTTTATCACATTCTTAAGTTTGCACAGTAAATAAAACAGCAAATTATAACTTGATTTTTAGCATTGTTAGCATCACCCAGTTTCTAATGTTTGCACCATGGGAAATTTCTAGGTACCAATATAACATCACTAATCAATGTCTTGGGAAAAGCTGCTGGTAGCACTGAATCAAGTAATATTTCTATGACACACTCACAAAATACAAAAATAAACTCAAGATAAAAATAAAAAATTTTATTTTTAATTTAATGATTTTAATGATATATTTATATAACTAATTTTTAAATAATGCCTGGGATTAACAACCAGCTAATAAGACTCCCAAAAGTTTAGCTCTTGCAAACTAATACAATTAGGTTTTTCACCCTATCATGTAGGACCACATGATACAGTGCCTCCCAGGACATATTAAGAAAGTTTGATATCAAGTTAAATACAATGAAAGCCATTCTGGGTTTTAAATATTTAAAAGTGGAGAAGTAGGAGGAACTAAGTCCACAAAATAAAATTAGTTTATTTAATAAATTCTTGTTGGTCACTTAGTACTTCAAAAAAACAGGAAAATTTAGAGTCTTGATTTGATGATACAAGGGAAGAATTCCATTGGAACAGGCTGCAAACAGTGATTTTTTAAGTATCATCCAGCTTACTCATTCTGTAATTCTCCATGACTATACCAACTGATGGGAATAAGGAAATACAAGACAGACACAGCCAATTATCCATTAGAGACATTACTTGGACAAGTAATGATTCAAATCTAACGGGTTTCAGTAGAAACTATCTTGATCACAACTCTGATAAGCTATTTTGCAAGGGCAAAAATCTTCTGATAATTTGGTATACTTTAAAAAATGAGTAGTGTGGAAAATAAGATGGTACCAATGGATTTCCAGTACTAAACTAAAAATAGATGAATGGTACATAGGGTAAAGGTGATAATAAAATTTGCTTTTACTACTATAAAACTAGTGAAAAAGTTATTTGGGGGAAAAATTGAGGCTATCCGAACATTTTACACTAACAGGAAAATTTAGAAGTGAAAGATTAAGTCACTGCCCAATGAGAAGATAGCCTAACCAAAATTATTATTTTGCTAAATCCTTAGAAAAAATACTAAACGAAACTGCAGAATTAAAAGATGTAATTTATACACCCATAACACTAACAAATTGGTTGTTTTCAATGTAGCGCTGAAAGTAGTTCCATGACAGCCAACGCATCTTTTGGCCCAAGAGGCTAAGTGATAAACTGCTCAGCCAACATGTTCTCCCTCTCCAAACCCATAAAAACATTTCATTACACTCTCAGTGACAGTTGGTTAACAAGTTCAGATAATCAAACCAAAAACAATGCTTACTAACAGTTTAGAGCTCTATTGAAAGTGTCAAAATAACTTGAAAAAGTGTTCATTGCAGTGAAATAATATCGTAAATGATAACCACAAAATTTAATTGTGGTTCTAAGAGGGATGGTCCTTTTCTGTTTTCTTTTTAGGTAAGAAAACAGGATGATTAAATGGGATGTCTCAAGAGAATTGATTTGAAATTTATTTAGTTATCTTTCAAATTATGTAAGAAATGCAATATTTTCTTACATTTCTGTGTTAAATAATGTTCAAGAGTGTAGAATTAAATTAACCTATATATTTTCCATAATTTATGTATTGCATAACCTTATTTATTGCATATGTTTTCACATTCTTTATTGATCCATGTGAAGAAAGCACAGCATAATAAAGTTAGTCTATTTAAAACATTATTAGTAAATACGCCACATATAAATATTCACCATTATCCATGGACAAGCATAAATATCTAATGTACCATACTAACACAGAGGAATAGAAGACTAAATATAATAGAAATATAATAAAATTACATGTATTAGAATATGTATTAGAATGAACCAATTTTCTTAGTTAATTTGGTATTAAAATATTCAAGAACTTTTTACTACCATTAGTATATAAAAAAGAATCACCAGCTAATGTGATGTAATCCAGTACAAAATATTTTGTTTTCACGTGGTTTTGAACATGTGATGCATCAAATGATGTTATCTATAGGTAATATACATATATGATATATATATGACATGTATTTACAGTGTGACAAGTTTTTGTACATACAGTTCTTAAACATCATCCAAATTCTACTGCATAGTATCTCATTGGTAGTAGAATTAATTCCATTAGTTTTCTTTAGAAGTCAGCTGTGTTCAAGAGTTGAGTCAGATTCAGATGTAGAAGGCAGATGTGTTTGGGTTCTTAATGAGTACACAGCTGTGAATTACCTACTTAGCTTTGTGATAATATCCAGAACTGGAAAGGAACTGTGGGGAAAATTGTTGTAAATAGTGGTAGCCACAGTTTTATTTGAAAGAAATTACTTGCCTTAAGTATCTGAGGAAGTCAACAGAATGTTTTTCTAGTGTATACTTTTCTATGTGGGAATAAAAATGTATTAAGACATTGGAGACTATTAATACTTATAAGCATGGCTTACAAATATCAATATATATGACACAATCATGTATACTTTAAAAAATATGAGAAATTTTTTAAAAAGTAAGCTATCTTCTGCCAAATAACTAAGTTAGGTGTAATAATAATAAGCACCATGAATTTTGTTGTGCCAATAAAGAACAAAACTCTGTAATGTAGAATGCATTCAATATGCAGTAAATGACTGTGAGGAAGAGCAGGATGAAGTTAAAATGTCTACTTTATATAAGCCTTCAAAAATATCTTATAGGAGGAAGTTTTACAGTTTGCCATAGCAACTTTCACTTTGAGAAGTTATTATGAAAGAAATTATTAGATATGTGTGCCAAGATTTATATGTAATGATTTTCATAAAAATTAATTAGAACAAAGATGTTGTTAGCAACCTAAGTATTAAACAAAGGGGAATGCTTAAGCTAATCTTAATTCATCTATAAAATGAAATATCAAGCAGATACTATAAATGATATTATAGATAATATTGGATGAAAAGAGTATACTTTTCACAGTATAAAATTAAATATTAAAATTTGTGCTTCTGAGATAATCTGGCTATGTTGAATACATCTAAATTATATATATCCTATACTATTTATTTTTAAAATTTCCATACAAATTATATATCTACATATATTTGTGTGTGTGCATATGGAGGCAGAGGTGGAATATGTACCTAAAATGAATACTATGTCTGGTTGATGATTATTTCTCTTTTGCATATTTAAACGTTTTCTCTGTTACTATGCATTATTTTGATAATGCATCTAAAAACTTTTTTATACATACCAATAGAATGAGGAAAGGTATTTAGTATAATACGTTGATATTTGATTGAGCTTCTAAAGGATCCTGGAATCCTAGGTCAGAGGATAAGATAAAGGCTGGGAAGAATACTCTTTTCTGATTCTGGGAATGTGTGGGGTCAACTTTAAGCACTTTTACAGGCCAAAATTTACTCACTTGTACTGGTTCTTCAAGCAGATTAGACACTAATTCACTAAATAAAACAAGCAAGCACTCCTTTGACAAGGTCATTACATGGTAGAATCTCAATGATTGCCAATGCCTTAAAATCTGAAGTTAGAGAATATGGTCCTCTTTCTATGTGCTGAACAACCAGGGATAAAACCTTACATAGAAAAGTCAGCAAATGGGTATGTGAATCCAAGCAGCAGATGGTTTTGGTGGTCTTCTGCAGGTGCTCATTTGCATATTTTGGGCATAACCATCCTCTCCCTTCCCCCAGCATGGCAATTTTCTCTGGCATGAATGCACATTTAGACCAGAGGTTTTTAATCTAGTGAAAAATAAACTGAATGTAGAATGTTATGTTTGGTTTATCATTCTAGTTCTTATGCTAAGTAATTCTACAATCTCAAATGTTTCCCTTAAATGAGAATGCCCCTTACAATCAATCCGATTTCCTACTTAAACTAGTCACACAAAGATGAAATCGAATTAAATGAAAAATTGTGCTTGGAAGGACTTGAATTTTATTGTAAGTCACTGCTAATTAAAAAAAAAATTTTGGGAAGAAACAGAATAGTATAGTTGGCAAACTCAAAAACTGAGGGATCAGAAAACTCTGGTCTTCTCCCAGTCACTAGGCATAACATGACCTTCATTCAACCAACCTCAACTCATCGATGTGCAAAATGTGGGCAGAAGAAAGGGGCTTGTAGAGAAAGTAGGAGGTAAGCTAGAGTACCCTTAAGACTTTATTCAACTATAAATTGCTTTAATCATGCTCTATAATGGGAATAATCTAGTGGGTTTTATTTTAGTTTTTATTTTTGGGTTTTTTTTTGAGAAAAGTAAATTCGTTCTGAAATTTTAAATGATTTAATGAGATAAGGGAATGTATAATAGACTATCACTGAAATAAAAGGTAGACATAATAGAACATCACTAAAACAAAACAATATATAATGGAATTTAATATTGAACGAAAACTTAGCCAACATACTTTTATCTATGATTATAAACTAATTGATATATCCAGTATGTTATCTTTTACTTTTCTTACTACATAAATATTTGTTCTTACATATAATATTCCTTATATTATTATCATAAATTTTTATCATTATGATCCTTTCAGATAGCAGAAATTCTGTCTAGTTTAGTTTTATAGTACTAATAGAATTTTTGAAATAATAAGTACATATTTAAAATTTAAGGAAACTATCCAGAATAGTGTAAAACAAGTTTTGAAGATGTGACTTATTTTCTTTTATATTTATTATCTATTTTATACCTTTTAGGTCTGTTCACCTTGGAATCTGTGTGTCATAACATCAAAATCATTATTGAAAAATCCCCCGGGCTAACTAATAGAAGCATCTGATCATTTGTTGTTGTGCTAATATGTTCCAATATCACAAAACATAAAATTAAAATTTTTAAAATTAAGAGCAACATTTTTTCAAAGTATATTCATTTGTTGAACAAGGTGTTATAGAGTCATGTGTTATAACACTGTCTATTAAAGGAAGATCACTAGAACATCATTTTCTTTGTATTGTTGATTAGTCTTAAGGATATGCTGATCTTTGCACTTGTAAAAGCATATTCTTACCCCCCTGAGAATTTTCAGTTAGTTAGAACCTTAGAAAAACATAAAGGTAGAGAAATTTCATGTCCAACAGCCAGCTTCAATGAATATTTTAGAAGTCACAGAGCATTCCACCTACAAAATTATTTTTATTCTAGAATGAAGAAAAATAGGCAAATATCAATTACAAGCAAATCATTTAGAGAATGAGCTACATCATCTCCTAAAAGGATATCTTTCATCTTGAATTTTCAATAGATCTTAGACAAATGACGAAGAATCATATCAAAAGCTACAGACCTTGTGCCACAAGAGTTTTTTACTTTCTGGTAGAAATGCATTTCCATCTCTGAAAGAAAATAGTGAGAAGGATTCTGAAATCTGAACAAGTATTCCAGTTTTTAAGAAAGTATAATACAATACAGTAAAAATACTTGCCTATGTAAATAAAGAAATGCTCAAGAATCTTGAAGCATACATAGTTGTTCTGAATTCAAAGAAAATAAAATGTTTTTCTGTTATGGAGATTTAAACATTTTCCAAAGAATTGTGTGTCTAAACATTTTAGTAACTCACAAATTTCCTAAAATGACATTGAGAAAGAAAACAAATCCATCGGAAATGGTTGCATTTTCAATGTTGATGTAAAAGTCAATCTTATTATTTTAGTAAAAATGACACAATATGCCTATGAATAAAAACGATGAAAGAGAAATAACTATGAAAGACTAATGTGGAATTAATTTATAATAGTTATATCTAAGACTGTAAGTCAATTTCCAGTGTCACCCTCCATTTAGTTAGAAGGATCAAGTTATCACTTTTGAGTATCTCTTATGACATCTTATTCCCATGCATAGTTTATGTTATTGTATGCATATTTTTCTTCTTATTTTTCAAATTATTGTTGAAAAGTAATCACTCTTTAAAATTTACTTCTTTCTTCAATGGAAAAATCTGCAACGGAATTATTTAAAATATTAGTAGTTAATAATAAAAATGTATATGGCTACATGTAATTGAAAAACCATTTCACAATGATCATTTTATTTTCATGTATTATTTGCAGTCCTTATCACTACATCATAAATTATTTTATTTCTCAATGATAAGCATAGTGAACTTATTTCTATAATAGCAAAGACTGAGTTTCATTTAAATGCATTAAAATGTCATTTTCAATAAGTGAAATTGAACGCCAAGTAACTAACTGCCAAAAAATTAAGATTAAAAAATAAACAAATATATGAGCTTCCAAGTTGAGGACTTGATTTCTTGAAAGTAATTTTTTAAAATCATTCTCATAAAGACAGCGGGAAAGGGGCCGGAGCAGTGGCTCGGTGGTTGCAGCTCTAGCACAGCATGCACTAGTACACGAGTTCAAACCCCAGCACCACGCACACAAAGAAGTCTTGGAGCAACAAAGGCCACATGAAAATCTAAATAAAATTGATTTTCTATCTCTCTCACTGTCCCTCTCTCTTTAAAAAAAAAAAAAAAGACAGAGGGAGAAAGTGAGGATGAAGCAAGTTTTTTCATTTAGAAATAGCATTGATTTGATTTGTTTTCCTAAAGTAACAAAAGTCTAATAGGAAATAATTCATTTCTACGGACCTAACATCTCAAAAACAATGACAGAATGCAATGAACATCTTAACAAAAGAGCAGAAAAACTCTGTTTACCTAGGAGCTGAACAGTGAGTCACGATGCAAAAACTTGGAGAGAACAGACAGGGTTAAGTATGTGTCTGATTAATATCTTCCTAATAACTTTTAGAAATCATGCTCTGCTCTATAGACTACAGCCTGAACATCAGCATTGTCTTTCTAATAACAGATGGCAAATATGACCAGGGAAGTTTAGGATCTGGACAAAAGAATATAGATAAAATTGAAATCCTCCAAAGTTATATGAAAAATTATGGGGGGGATAAGAAATAAATGTCTAAACTCTGAACTTTCTCTTGTTGCAAATCCCCTACACCATGTTGTTTCTCAATATCTGTTGAATTGAGCAATTCTTATTCACAACACTAAAAGCAATTGGGGAAACACTGATTCTATTTCAAGCCTGAATGGGTGTGAACTGATAGGTAGTTTCATGAAGGTTGTCATAAAACGACTTTTTATAAGAAGATGTTTGACAAGCTGTCAAAACTCTTTTGGAAAAAGAAATGGTGGATAGAGTTGCTCTAAGGAATACATGTCAATTCAGTTATTCTATTCTTACATCACATTTTGATGCTATTTGAGTCATCTCTGAGGCTCTCAATGCTAGAAATTAGGTTAAAGCGAGTCAGATTTATTTTGAATCATTTAGTAGATATTATTAAAACAATGGTGCCATCCATGCTAAAGATCTTAACATAAGGTAAGTTATAGTTTTACAAAGACTTAAAACAAATTATTGATGATACTCAAATAGAAGTTTATGGTCTGATCAAATAATTCAATAAAATTACTGTATTTCAGAGGTTCCTATTTCAAATGTCAGAAGTTAGACTCTGAAGAGAAAAGCTTTCAAGAAATAGAGAAAGAAGAATAATTCTCTGAAATCAGACTAAAACCTGCAATCTGTCATTCAGGTAGAAAGACCAAAAAGCCATTCTATAATAAACATATTGAAAAGAATATGATTATTAAAAAATTCTATCACCACTATTTTAAAAAAATGATTTGGCCTTTCCTAAAGTGTATCATTCAACTATGTAAGCTGTGACATTCGAGGCCCTCTGATCTGAGACTCAGATGCCTCTCAATTTCTTCTCCTCAGTGTGGTCAGAGCCCCCTCTAACTTGGACTTTGAGTACTAAAACAGTCATCAACCCTGCCCTAAGAAAAATGAAGGAGAGTTGAATGTAGTTATTTACAGTGTGCCTTTATCTGGCAGATTTATAATGCCAGATTTATCTGACTCACAACGGGGCGCGGGGTGGGGTGTGTACCTCATGTAGGAAGCTTTACACTGACAGATGTCTTGTATCTCTGTGTCACCCCTATCGGT
>PVKS010024539.1:0-30957 GCA_004027875.1 Aplodontia rufa | reverse complement strand
GCCTACTCTACAAACATGTGGATTTAGCTCTAACTCACCCAATGAGAACCATTTGGTGCTCAAAATAACCTAGGTCCTAATGGGGATGTTTTATATGCATTTTATATGTGAGAAATTTGAGGCTTAGAGAGATTAAATAATTTGCTCAAGGTCTAGCTAATAACTGGCAGAGCTAGGATACCAGATCAAAATCCAATGAAGGAAGCAACCCTATAAATAATTGATCCCCCAAACAGATGTATGTGTCTCAGTCCTTGTATACTGTGTGTTTCTGTGTGTCAGAAGTCCAGACAACTGTATGTGGTCATCCTAGAGAAAGCTAGTGACGTTCAGCTCAATCTGCAGGACCAGCAGGAGTTCTTCCATGGTCAGTTTTCCTGCTTTTCAATAGATTGGTAATAGGTGGGCTTGATCAAGGTATAAAATAAATTAATCTCAATAGTGAACTAGTGTCAGTCACCAATTATGTATTGATTTGCTTCCTACATTCAAGGATATATTATTACCTAAGAATATCTATTAGTGTCAGAGTATAATTGTCAAGCTAAATCAAATATTATTATTAAATTTTATCTGTGCACTTTTCTTTCCTCCAGTGTCAAATGAAAGGGAGAAATTACACCCCCTCATGCCGCAGGAGCACACCACTTAGTGAAGGTTAGATTTCTAGAGACCTCAAACATCCTAGACACACCCAGGAACTCATTAGTAAGCAGGAAAGGTCTCAACACTTGGTAGCTTTCTCAAAGCTCTTGCACTTGGTAATAAAGAATTATCTGTGAAAAGTGGCAGCCAGCTTTAGAAGGAAGCAGCAGAGGACGTGTGCAAGCCTAACAGGCCAAGGTTGGTTAGAAAAGGTCCAAACATTCCTACATATTTCAGTGATTCGTAGAGTCCTTCCTGTGTTAAGACTTGGACAAAGAAGGTAGGGAGTTAGCAAGCTTTGAATAAGTTTTTCATTTCATTTTGTTTTAATTTTGGCATTTAGCGAGAGGTTCAATTATATGGAAAACTGACTTTTGTGGATCACATTTCGTCAGGATATCACATAACTGAGATGTTGATTTTTGAGATTTTCCAATGAAGATGGTGTGCTGTGTTACTGATCTGTTGCTGATCGCCCTTCACACCCTGAGGAACTGGAGATTTCTCTCTGAACTAATTATGGACTTCTAAAGAAAGGGAGGGAACCCAGAAAATAAGTCATATTCTTAATATGCTGTACATTGAACCCAATTTCAAATGTCCAGTCCTGTGATTGGCCTTATATTTTCACAATATAGTAATTTAAATTTGTACTTTAACATAAATGTCTGATGAAGATATTTTAATTTACTCTCTGCTTTTTAGTTAGCTTTGGAATAAAATGAATGACATCTAAACCTCTAAAACTGAAAAAAAATTTCAGCAGATTATGGAAGATCATACGAAGGGCAGAGGCTGCTTAGATGGTGATGATGTTGAGGAAGAATTTGGAGATCAGTATCTTTTTTTTTTTTAAGAGAGAGAGAGAGTGAGAGCGAAAGAGTTAATTTTGTTTTTTCATCTGGTTTTTATTTTTCCTCCACATCATTGTGAATGTGGTGCTGGGGATCGAACCCAGGTCCTCATGCATGCCAGGGAAGCGCTGTACCACTGAGCCACCTCTCCAGCCTCAGATCATTGTCCTTTAATTAACATTTTTGAAGCTTAACAATACTGTTATGCATTTACTCTCTTGAGTCTCATAATCAGCCTGCAAGGATACCATTCACCCATTTCAAAATGTAGACACAGACTCAGAGTTTCACCACCTGAAAGCTCAGAACTGCAGTGCAGATTTCTATTTCCATGTCTGATGGTCTCATTTCTCCTTTGCTGCCCCCTTACTAGTGCAAAACAAGTCACAAGCAATGTCCTTATCACTTATCTCTAATTTCAATGATGATTAATCAGCAGCCCACACTGGATGATACTAATCAAGTTATTTTTATAATGGTACCAATTTGGATAGTTACTGCGCGTAGCTGACTGACATAGGCTCTGCATTGGGCAATCAGCAAGCATGGGAGTAGAATGTAGAATCTCCTTGGGCCACTGACTTCTCTCCTTATGCAACCTCTTCATCAAACTCTGGCTTAACAGAGCTTTCTAACTTTAGTGTGTTTCTTCCCAGACTCAGCTAGTACCAGCAACTCTGGAGCCCAGAGGTTAAAAGAAACACAACTTGCTTTTATGACTGACAGATGATACAGTGAATAACTCACCAATAAGGGCCTTAGTCACGGAACCCAATTTTCCAGCTAAGAAATTGTTGTTTCATATAATAGTCCAAAGCTGCTTGGCTTCCTGGTAGGAGATGTAAGTTGAATGTTGTGGCATTATTCAGCATGATGATTATCGTGGGTTTACAGCTGTTTCTCGAACAAACCATATTACACACACTCGGTATACTCTCTAGAATAAGAATATGAAACATCTATCCCTCCCATTTCCCCATTTTCTGTTTCTGTAGTAATGTCAGTTGAAGCTGACATTCACTCTGAGTCCATATCTGATGTGTTCCAACTGATATCCTTACTCGCTTGTCCTGTCGGCTCTAAGCTTTAAATTTGGAAGGTTTTCAGTGGCTCTTGTTGGCAGGAAAAATGAACGAGGAGATGTAGAGAGAGACTGCTATTGCAGCCAAATTTCAGTCACATAGACTGTCAATACTAATGAATGCCCTTGAAGCAGGTACTGTAAATGCCTGAAGTTAGAGTTGAGCTGCCTTTCGAGTCTGGATCATTTCGGCAGAACAGACATCTCCTCTCTAAATACTAAAGACTTGGTATTTGGGCTCTGGTTATAGAGCTAATTTTATCAGCGCTGCATATTGGAGCATGCTGATTGCTGATAGATGGGCTGTTTGGCTTCAGATTCCTTTCTATATTGCTTTGGTTTTATTCCTGAGTCATATGAATGAAATAGTATAGATTCTTGCATTAGTTCCCCTTCATTCTTTTAGCATCATAAAGCTTAATGTCTTTTCAGCTACCTCATTAATATAGTGTAATTGTTAATAGCACAAGATCTAGAGCTAAACAGATGTAGGTTCAGATATTGGCTCCAACCACTTACTTAACATATCTAAATCTTAGTTGCCTTGTCTGTATTTTGGGGGTGATAATAAGATATTGAACCATGTAGGATTGTTGTGAGGTTTAAATGAGATAATGTAAAAAAAAGAAGCATTATGCCTGGAACATAGAAACATTTTAAAAATATATTAGCTGCTGTTATGTAGATGATTTAAATAATGCCCCCTCTAGGTAATAGAGGAGTTTTCTTGATATTAAAAAAATTAATAGTACTAAGCACATCAAAAAAGTGATAATTTGTTTTTCGTGCCTCCAGATGTGGAGAATAGCAGCGGCTTCTTTCTCTTCTGTGTGCATAGTAATTATTGTTACGTGTTATAGCCTTATGATTTTAAATATCCTACATTAATTGTTAATCTTTTATACCCCAGAGGCAAATGTAAAGAAAAAAACTCCAGCTTTTAGTGAGATGAAGCAAAAAGTGACCCAAGTTTAATCATAGTACCTCTTATCAAAGGAAAAAATGATATTAAATTGGGTGCTTAATAGCAAGGTATAAAAAGTAAGGGCAATACGCGTGCCATCTCCATTGAGACTTGAGGTTGGAGTTCTACAGAAATTCAATTTAAAGAACTTTGTAGAGGAAGAGCTAGTGTTGGCAAGTATTGTGAATAGCTCAAGCCTCTGAAAGGCTCACGGCTTAGGGGAACTGAGAACCGTCAGTTAAGCAGAAGTGGCCACAGCAGATCAGCCATCCCCATGGCTTTGACGTCCTAATTTTTTTCTCTTCATTTAGTTAGGAAAAGGTAGCATTGGGTTTTCTTAGAGTGAGAACTCAGCCAAGGTGGCTGCTGTGTATAGGACTGTTTGGCCCACTCAGTTCTCTTGTGGGACAAGAGGGAAGTCCAAGTTCTCCTAAATCTTTGTAGGAATAGTCAAACCTTCTACTTATGTCTTTCTTTGTGATTTTCAAGTATTTTAATGTGTATTTTGAGTTTTAGACATGTAAATCTTTGGTTTTAGTTGTGACTAGAATTGTTTTAGAAATACATATAGTGCTCTCTATGAATTAAAAAGATTCGTTCCCGCTATCTCAGACTTCAGCTGACAGCTGGCTTTGAAGGCCACGACTGCCACAGTGGAGGGCATGAGATTTTATGCTTCATCAGCTGTCCCTGCCATCCGCACAGTTCATCCCCTTTAGAATGTGATCTCATTCCCCAATAGTCCATGCTCATGGGCAGCAGAATTTCATACAACCTGTTTCCACTCTGCAAAGCCATCATTTAATATATCCCAGAGAATATAATATCACATTATCAGTTCATTAGCAAAATGGTTGATGCAGAAGATCAACAGTTGGCCTTCAGCACAACTCCATTTTGTCTAAAAGAAATTTAATATATTTTTGAAAAGCTGGAATACCAGCCAGCTTTGAATTGTACTGAAGCAATTCAACATGAAGCTATTCTTTTATTCTCCTTTTGCCATAACGAGCATCACAGAATCAAATCCATTGAGAAGAAACGACTTGCTTTGCCAACACAATTAGTTTTATAAGAAGCCTCTGCCTTGAGACTGTTCTTCTCCGAAGTCCAAGTTGGATGACTGTGGTTATTTTTTAATTAATATTTTTTTAAAGAGCCCCTTTCTCCCAAGAGCATCTAAGCAGATTTAGCAGGCTTAACATGACTTCCACAAGGTGACTTCAATGCCATCTCACAAGCAAATAAAACAGTGACTTTTCTGCTTTGGGGGCTCTGTTTTTTCCCTCTCTTTTAATTTTCATTAAACCTGTCCACTGGAGTGAGTTTTTCTTCAGGGTTAGGTGATACTCTCTCCAGAAAAATAAAACATGCTATCTTATTAATGAACAAAAAGATCATGCAACCTGTCCAGCCATGAAAGGGAATGAAAGGACAGAAAAAGTCCAGAGCTTTCACCTTTCAGTGTGAAGAGCAAAAGGATTCAGTGGTCATTATTACCTTTTATGGTTTATTTTTATGTTCCTGTTTCTCTTACTGCCATTAGCTTTTTTGATGAGTGAATTTTAATGGAAAAGCTAATTCGGATCTTCAGGTTTAGTGGATGGGTATCACTGTACATAAGCATTCTGTAGGGTGGCTTCCACCTTCTCCTTGACAGGATCAGGCAGCTCAAACCTTAAGAGTCATAATTGCTTGGCCCTTTTAGTGGTGTAGTCCCTGATTAAAAAGTCCTTTTGAGACTAGAGTCCCGTAAAGGGAAGACAGCTAATGTGGTGGTTGAAATTGAAATAGCCCAAGTGCAGATGCTGTAACTGCTTCCTTTTGTCACAGTCGTCCTTGAAAACAGTTTTTACACATCCAATCAATGTTTCCTTTCATGAAAGAGATGCCCATCCTGTATGTAAATACAAGTTGGACTGTGTTTGACCTCAGTTCTTTAGCCTTAATGCTGAAAACCCGTAGCCATAAAGGTAAAAATAGCTTGGCGCTTATTCGTCTTTAAAGTTAAGAGTCTGGTCACCTTTGGTTTGGCATGGAATAAGGGATCATTCTCTTGGGAGAGAAAAGCAGAAATAACTCTTCTTGCAACTGAGATAAAAGAATTTCATGGGGACAAGAAAAACTTTACATAATTCCTTACAATAACTTTTTTCCTTTTTTAAAGGCAGACTACTTTTCCGTTTGTAAGGTCAGGATGGAATTATCAAAAATCTATTCACTGGGTAAGATTTGTTGGCCTTAGATCTATGAAAAACCCAGCTTGGGGACTATGAAGGAGAAATCTTGCTGTGCTCTTTCATAGCTGCCTCTCCCCCCAAGGAACTTCAAAATATAAGGGGTACTGGAAGAAAAGAGATTTGCACAACTGGGCCTTTGTGTCACTTGGTGTGGTTGATGTTCAGTTAAGGCCCTTAGCTGAGAACATTGTGGGCAAGCCACCACCATAAGCATCAGTATTCTTGACTATTCTCCCTTCATGTGCGTTTTGGAGTTAAAGGTGAAATTCCATCTTTAACCCCCTTGTGGTTGTCTGAACAGTGATTAATGAACTAGATGTGATTCCCTGCAGACCTTTCAGAGTGGATGAAGGATGGAATTTCAGCCCCCTCTTTTTTTTTTTTTAAAGCCAGGCCTTTTGCTTAATACAGCTTTAAAATTAATGTCCTTTTTTGAATGCCAAGAAAACAAAGGGAATTTTTCAAAATTGTATGCAGCTTGACACAATAGGCCTTAATTGGTGTCAAGGAGATGTTAGAATGAATGGGAAAATGCCCGTTTAGCTGATAAGACTGAAAAGTGGAACCTTGTTATGCGCTGTCATCTCAACGTGTATTTAAACTATAGCAAAACTGAAACATATTTGCCATATAGATCATAATGACTCCAAAGGAGCCATTATACTCTATTATGTAATTACATAATCAAAGCATGCATAGTAATCAGCTTTTGGAATTCAATGCTAATCAAACATACCTATACTATGTGTTTAAGCTAAAATAGAGAACGTTAATTTGCCATTAGTCAACTAAACAAGAATGTGTATACAGAATATTCATGAATAGCTTAGTGTTGTGTCAGATGATATTTTTTTGTTTTGTATTCAGGGGAAATCAACAATTTTAATTGAAGAAAAAACCGGCACTGAGAAAGATTACTCTTTAACTTGCTGTTCAAAAATTTGCCTCACCTTTCACTGATTATTAAAGGAGATTAGATTAAACTCAATATTTTTTTCCTTCCATAAACTCAAGTGATACAGCAGTAATTATTTTGCAGAAGATGTTTACAAGATTCTGGCCATCTCCATGCCATAGGACACAGCGTTATAAATACTACATAAACAAAACTTTCAAAATAACAACAGCAACAAAACCTTGAGCATATATTGCTTTTGTAATTAGAAACAGATCGATACATGTTACTCAGAAATAGCCAAGAATGGAAATAGCTTACTGACTCAGGCAGAGGTCTGGTCTCTACTCTTGGCAGGTGCCTTATGCCTGCCATATAATTTTAGGTGTTTCTCCTTGCTGGCCCTCAGAGTCGTCATCTGTAAAATGAGGGATGATCTCTAGTTCCTTGCAGTTCTAATGATCTTTGATTCTGAAAGGGTAGTATAAAGAAGATGGCACAGACAGAATGTTTGGGTCAGTGTCACATGTTCTTGTCCACTCGGTTACTTGTTTATTTGGTTATGCTCATTTTATCTCTACACGTACGATCTATGTGGTATGAATTCATAATTATTTTGAACATTAAGGAGACAGTCCTTGGAGCAGCCAATCATTTCAACCTTACTGTTTGGGATAGCAAAACATGGATAAGGATCAAAAAGGTTAACAGAAGCTTTGCAAACAACAGACAGACAGATTGCTTTTGATTTAAAATAAATATTCAAGTATTCATGAAGGTTGAAATATTGCCTCTCTCAGAAATAAAGAATTGTGTATTTGTGTTGAGGAGGTCTTGCCCTTCACCTTAATCCACAGTTGATGGACCCTCTTTTTAGACACTGGTTCTCACTGTCTCCCATCAGGACATTGGCTGACTAAAAAATGTCACTGTAATGTTTAAATGGGGCTGAATTTTTTCATCAAAAGCTTTCATTGCTTGAACTTCAAATAATTTATTTTCAAATTACTTTTCCTGTAATTCTTATTAATTCAAATAGGTTTCTGATTTGATATAAAACTCTGTAAATGCAGGGAACAGATTAATGAGTTGAAAGATAGGATTGAGTCTTTTAAAGGAAATGTACAAAATACGCTGACAATAATTGCTTAGATAGAAATCAAATCTTAATGACTTTGTTAATGATTTGTAGTGCACACTGTTTACGTTGACTTGGGGGAGCACATGCAGTTAGAAAGATTTTCCCTCTGGGTTTCAACAGGATCTTAATTTTTCGTTTCATTTTCTGAAACATTCTCAACTCTGGGCTAGCTCTCAGAAACATTACGAGGTATTATGGGGCATCTCCTGGTGATGACGGTTTTGTTCGGGTAGATGTAGATGCTCTTCTTCCAAGTTGGGCACATCCTGAATGCCCTTATAAAAATAGGGTCCGACAGAAGCAAAGGTGCTGACAGCCCAGTGGAAGCTTCAAGTCAGAGAGGCTCACTCACCCATCAAAACTAAGGTTTCCCTAGTATTCTTCAGAATGCCACTTATAAGACATATTCCCATTTCAAATAGTCGAGAATATGAGTACTGATGACAGAATGCAATGAATTATCATTAAAAGTAATTAGGAGACTTAAAAAATGAAAATGATCTAACACCACTCACTTTCTTGGTGCTCAGGAACTATTATTAGTAATATTTTTGTTTCTTATACTTTGAATACTTTAAATGCATTTGAATTTTATGGAGACAAAAGGAAAAATCCCTTTTCACATAAAAAAAGTAAAACTTCCAAAAGTATGCATGTGTTTTCCTTCTTTGAAAATTCCAAACCTAGATGCCTCCTCTCAGAGAGTAAGAATGAATAACCCTGAGACTTTTGTTTGTGTAAAATTTCAAGAACTACAGTTGTGATTTTTTTAAAGTACTAACTACACTGATCGGCCACAGGATGATTTTTCCATTTTTAGCCGTCTGTATTTTGGGTTTCAGCCCTTCCTGTTCAGACCACACTGTGCTGATTTAATGTTGGGTTCCTTCTTCGATAGAGCAGAGGAAGGGGGAGAAAGTTTCCCTGACATGACTTCGATACTGAAGGAGCAGGTCAGGAACATTATTTGCTTTCTCTGGGCAGATTGTCTTTCCAGTTTAGTGTCACGGGTGCTCCTTGATGTCAGTAAGAGTTTACGTAGTTGCCATAGCATAAACTGAATTCTGTTTTAACTATGACTTGCCCTTTTATTATGGACTTGACTGGAGAGACTCCCCCAGTGTAGATGAAGTGCTTTATTTATTAGCAGCCAGGCAGCGTGGGTGAGAGCTCTCTGTGCTGGCAAATGCCCGCCTTGCACTGGTAATAAAGGCTTTCTCTGGGGGCAGAGTGTGCTGGGCTCTGAAAGGAGGAAGCAGTAGTAAACAAGGTGTTTTACATTCAGGACAGTTCCTCTCTCATCTTGAAGTGTGTAATTGTGTTCTGGATAAATTATGGAAATAAAAAAAATCAGAACTTGCTCATTGGGAAATAACCCTCTTTAAAAACAAGTAAACTTTCCAAAGCAGAGCCAGTAGAACCTTGGCAACCAATCCTGATGTTGGCTGGTGTAAAGGACAAGCTTCATGAGCGGGAGAACCTGACAGAACTGGGTTCAAACACCGGCTCAGCCACTTAGCCGAACTGCATCAGGCAACGTATTCAAGTCTCTCTGAGCCTGGAGTTTTTAGTGGTTGAAGTGGGGATATTGAAATTCCAGGAGCTTAAGACAGGAAGGTGTGTGAGGCAGCTAGCACAGTGCCCAACGCTGGATAAATCTTTGCTCTTCTCCCCATTTACCATTTTCAGTTTTTCTTTTTAAGATTTGCCCTATCACCTTCTTAAGGGAGGGTGCATTTTGATTAAATAGACTCCAGTCAATGTTAGCATTTTGTGAAATGCCCTCTAAATGGAATTTATAACTGAATGAGGTTTTAGGAAAGAATCTGTGAGCTTTGTTAATTAATAAGGGATTTATATGCCAACTGCACCCCCTACTTTAACCCTAACCAACTCAGCAGTCATGGTCATTACCAATCATCAAAATGAATAAATTTTACCTTTTTTTTTTTAAGATAATAAGCTTTCTATTAATTGTGATAAATGGCCTACCAACTTACAGTTTGCTACAGGAGACTGGCTTGTGTGGGAATGGGTCTCTCCATTGCCAAGTTTTGCTTTTGGAAATTCGGAGGTAAATCTGGAAGTTATGGGGAATGTCTTGCCTATAACATAACAGTTGCTGTAATAAATTGAAATCCAGTTTGATTCTGCCTCCTAAACCTCACCCATACATGCCAATTAACAGTCAAAAGTGTCTACACGTGCCAGACATCGTTCTGCCCTTAAAATGAGTTACCTTGGAGCTAATAGCCTTATTTAATGGCTATAGAATATTGTGCCTGCTTGATTTCTTTTGCCCAGAACATATACTATTTCTGCCTTGACAGTATATCTGCTAATTGAGCTTTAGAAAATCAGAAAGGTTTTTTTAAATGGGGTTTTGAAGAAAGGCACCAAAGTAGCCTCTTTCTATACTTCTGCTACACATCAAATTGTGTTTTATAACAACCTAATTGTCATGATATCTATTTCAAGGGGAAAGTTATTAAGTCATAGTGCACCCTTCTGTTTTGGAAGAAATAGTTGAGGATGTGAACAGAAATTATTTTTACATAAAGGCTTCAGGCAGTTAAGAGCAGTGACACACATACCATATTTTCATCAGTGTCATTCACTTCCTTTGCCTCAAATAAATAGGTCATTATTATCCCATTGCAACCATCTTAGAGTGCCTCAAAGTATGGAGCTCTGTTTCACGTAAATGCCATCTAGATGACCCGTATAATTTATTGGTGATTTTTAAAGAATGAAATCCTTGGACCACCACCATCAGGCAAAACACTTTAATATCTTTAAGCAAAATATTTCATTATCACTTATACTTTTTTAGCATTAACATTATAACCATGTTAACACAGCTAGAAACTGCCATTTTCTGAGAAACTAGATTTTAGGTTGGCCTTAATAGTTTCAAAAAATAATTCAGCAATGTTGACAACATCACCACAGATTTGTAGAGCGTAGCAAGGGAAAAAAAATTGCAGGTTTTTTTTTTTGGAAAGTTCACTTGAATGGTTTGCTCAATAATTATACATTAAAAGGGTATGTTTTTAATTACAAGAAATAATTAAGGATGTTTAGACTTTATAAAAAGACTCTGATTCTGTTTATTAACTTTGTAACTTAAAACACAAAATCAGCTCCTCTGCTTTCGTCCCTTCCCCTCTGTACATGCTTTACAGTCTTAATATGAACACAGTGTGTTCTTCATAGAATATACTAACCTTAGGTTTTCAGGTGAGGAGCTAAAATTAAAGTGTATGGTTATTTCCACAGGAACTCTCCTATTAGCACATAATTGAATTGCAAGAGACTTTCAGTTCCATTAGCTTCAAGATAGTAGTTAGCGTTTGTGAGACCTTGTTTTTGTTGAACGGATTAGTGCCTTTGCACATGTACCTTTTGGAAATGGAAGATTCTTACTTGTGTTGCTAATAAACTTTCCAAAGATACAAGAAATGCTTCCCACAACCCAGTGAGATCCCCATTTGGTGTTCTAGTATCCTGAAGGCAAGTCCCCATAATTTAAGCTCTTGAATCAGGCAGTTTAATTTTTTGGTAATTTTCTTCCTAGATTGGATTACCCTGATGACGTCCTTTCTGTCCACACTTTTCCCAGGGCCATGATATCCACCTTGAAAAGCTTGCTCGATTGGCAGGAATTCCCTTCTCCTTGTTCTTTTCTCAAGTCTGGGAATGAACTACTCCCTCCAGCTTGGTTCTGAATTCTGAGTTTGTCACATGAATCCACTAAGGGGAAGAAAAGTAAACGTCCCTTCTTCTTCTTCTTTTTTTTTTTTCTGATCACTTTTTTTTTTCTTTGCTGTTATTCTGTAACATGGTTCAGCCTCTAAGCTTCCACTGCTGGATCCTGCTTTACCCTCTCACTGTCTACAAGCCCTGCAGCCGCACACCCAGGTTAATTCCCTGGATCATGGTGCTCAAGGTCAGGTTTCATTTTGGTTTCCTCCTCAAGCACTAAGAATTTTTGTTTATCTGTGGCTTTAATAATTTTTTTCTTTATCCTTCTAGTTTCCTCTCTTCTAATCCTCTGCCAGGGGCTGGTCTATTTCTAGGTGGATTTGGCTTAAAGCCATCTTAGACACCCCTTCTCACACTTTCCCACTGTGTCCTGCCAAAAAAGGATCCTTCAGCAGAAGTATAGCTGTTGGAAATCCTCTATGTATTCTAATTGCATCTCTATTATACATGCTGTCTCAATTTTTTTTAAGATTAGTATTTATCTTTGACCTTTGTTTCTTAATGTGACAACATTTTTTAAGGAGTAAATAAGCTACCTTGAGTTGATATATAATGGCTACATAGCTCCTGAGAGCTGGAACTGGGAGCCTTTTTTCTTGTATCCACACTACTCCTCACACATAATAATGGCTTAATAAATGTTTGGATATGACATCTAGAGAAATGATGATGATGATGATGGTGGTCGTGGCAGCAGCTACCATTTGTTTAGTTTTATGAGAAGCTAGATACAGTACCAAATGCTTTATATTGATAACAACTCTGTGAGATAGCTTTCCATTATTGTCCCCATTTTGCAGATGGGAAACTGGCTTAGGGACCTAAAATAATTTTCCTGGAATCACAGCTAAAAAGCAATACCCCTCCTTCCTGATTGACCATTGCATCTACTGCTAATACTACACTTTTTGTTCTTTAAGAAGGGATTAGGTGTCAGTTTCTACCCACATTGCAGCTTCCTGAAGGCTAGGACATTGTCATATACTACCATATCCCCTGCTATGCCCAGTGCAGAACTGAACTCTTGACAATTGCTTCCGAATTGCTCTCTCCTCTTTTCCTACCTGTGCTGTGGATCATTTTGGACATTTATGAGTTTCTCTGGTGGTGGTCACTAATCTTAGAAGCAAAAAACTAGAGCAGATTTGGAGATAAGCCTTGTATCAATGGATCTGAAAGCCTTGCGTTTTTGACATGATCTGTAAGAGGTTTTCTAAACGGCTGGAGGATGGTGATTTGCAGAAAAGGGAATGGGTTCGGGGCTGCCTGGAGCTTTGAATGAGTTCTGAAGGTATGAGTTTTTCAGAGCAGACTAACACACTCGACAGTAAGCCTGCCCCAGATCTTACTGAGATCCAGAGAGTCCTAGTCAGTTTGGTTTTCATTCCCACACAATGACTAAATGAACTACGTATACATTGGGCATGTCGACATCCACTAACAAGGCAAGATTATTTATTGAACCCTCTTACATACTTCTGTTAAGTGGCCCCTTGGGTTTTCTGTGCAGTCACCAAATAGTTTACTTAGCTCAAGGGCATGTGAGCTAGGGTTGACCACGTGTATCTGTGTATCTTCCCTCCTCCAGCTGTGAGCTTCCGCTCATGACAAAAGCCAGCAATCCGACCTTCCCAATACCTCCTCAGCATACCACTGAACAGTGCAAAATCCTGAAGGCCAACACCTCAGCATTAAAATTTTTGAGAAGATGTTGATTTTAGACTCAGCTGTATTTTAGCCCAAGTCTGCCTTATTTTAGTAGACTCATTTTGTGGACTATAGAGAAAGGTATTGGAGCCATACCAAACATTACTTAACGTTCATGTTCTAATATACTTCTCATTTCTTATTTCTCATTTTAATTGAGCCCATTGACCTAATTTTAACTGATCGAGATTTTTTTCTGACCTCTCCACCCCCCGCCTTTTTTTAAGGTGATGGACAGAATTTGTTTACGAAAGACGTGACAGTGATCGAGGGAGAAGTTGCAACCATCAGCTGCCAAGTCAATAAGAGTGACGACTCTGTGATTCAACTGCTGAACCCCAACAGGCAGACCATTTATTTCAGGGACTTCAGGCGTAAGTTTCCATCCCTACCGTTTTAGAGGCAACTTTTTCCTCCATGTTGTCTTGATAAAGAGATTGCTAAGCCACCTTTTTAAAATTTATTGTTAGATGCTTAAAGTTGAGTCAGTTCTTTAAAGGGAAGAAGAGACAGGCAATCATAATCTTTCTACTTAATAGAAACCTTCAATGGTCCCTTTTAAAAGTAAGGCAGTCTTACTTTGCAATTGGAATTGATTGTAGTAATTCAAGGTGAATTGCAATTGAGTCCCAAATACTTAACTGACACAAACAACTCAAACAGGGTAAAGCAAGGAAAATACAACATTCTGAAAGGCAATCTGTTTGGTTTGAAGATTGACATTTCCAAGGCAATCTGTGCCTATGACAATAAACCAAATCTCTCACCAAAGCCTCTGGTATGGGGGTAGTAGCCATATGATTAAATCTTTCTGAATGTAATATGATAAAAGCCAATCATCAAAACTAAACTATGTGTAACACAAATAGTTCAAATGGGTGCCATGGCTTGGCAAGAGCAAGAATCAAGTCTTTGGGAAAATGCTGTTTGAAAATATTGGTGTCCAGCCAAAGCAGATATCCAGGATATCCCTTTCTGGATACTGGTCTGCTTTCTTCCTCAGTACCCAGGACATTGATTAGAAAGAGTTACAAGCCCAAGAAAGTTTACGCAGATGAGGGAAGGTAAAAAGAGAAGACAGTTTCTTACTCTTCAACCAAATTGTTTTTTTTTTTTTTTTAATAGGCTTAGCTAGCCTTTTTCAAAATTAACCGAAGGACTTTAGAGGAGAACATTTGAAATAAATAAGAACCCCACATGCATTGCTTTTGAGATGACCCTGATTTCCTTCTTGATGTCTAATCAGTTTCCAGCTGTGAAGCTGAAGATAGCAAACTACAGGACAGGTTTAAGGCCTCGGTGGCCCTAGGTCATCTGCATTTGGCAATTCCACCTCAAATCATATCAAATAAATTAAGATGCATCCAAGTTAAACAGTACTGTTTTACTATAACATTTAACATTTTAAATGCTTTTTATATGGCTTTGACGTTATTACTAATGAAGTTTTAATTCTCTTTCATAATTTGGAACTACTGTTCTTTTTTTTTTTTTTTTTTTTTAAAGCCTCAGATTTTTAGAGGCCGGTCAGAAGTTTCTTGGCCTAGGTTTCCGAACTTCCAGTGCCCAAAGGCTAAGAGGGGCTGGCACCCTGTCAGAGAACTCATGGCATGCCCTTTCCTTCTGTTTTCATTTTGCCTGTCTCTGACAGGAAACTGAAATAATTTATGAGCAAATGCTAACAAATTTGATGGTGCTTGGAATTGTGCCGGGGTGTGTGTGTGTGTGTGTGTGTGTGTGTGTGTTTGTACACATGTACCACCCATATGTGTGAGTTTCCTTTTGGATTGGGTTGTCTAGGTGTAGTTACTGCAGAAGCCCAAAATAGTACCCAAAAGGTAAGGAAAGTCTTAAATTTTTTCTACACCGTGGCTGCCTTTGTAGCCTTCTGACTCCTCCCTTGCCAAGTTAAGGAAAACAGACTGTCCATTGTGTTTTTCACAGTCACCAACTCAGTGTTTTGTTTCACAGCTTTGAAGGACAGCAGGTTTCAGTTGCTGAATTTTTCTAGCAGCGAACTCAAAGTGTCGTTGACAAATGTCTCAATTTCTGACGAAGGGAGATACTTCTGCCAGCTCTACACTGACCCCCCACAGGAAAGTTACACCACCATCACCGTCCTGGGTAAGAAACGCACAGGTTCACAGGAAGCACAGTGGGACTGGCCCATACTACCAGATGGCTTCCAGCAGCAAGGAGGTTAATGGTGGATTTCACTGTTCCAGCCTGTTTTAGGAAGAATCACCGCCCATCTTGCTGAATTTTAAAAATAGCCTATTTTACCAAATGCTCTAAGGAATGGCAATCAGCAGTCTTTATAGATTCCACCTGCTCTTGGGTTTCAAACCTCAAGCTTTAGAAGCAAAGATCAAGAGAATTTAGAGCCCTCAAATGAATCACTCACCACATGAAATGTCATTGCTTCTAACTACCAGTATTTTCTTTCTTTCTTTTTTTTTTTTTTTTTTGCTTCCGTGCAGAAGGGAAGATGGGCTCTCACATTTGTACCCCATGGCAGAGCTGTTATGGAATCCGCATAATGATTTTTTCTTCTGAGTTACATCTTGTTTTAATGTTGTTGCTCTCTTCCTCAACTCATGGCCTTCTTTATTGCTTATACCCTCGATTATGCTATAAAGAGTCAGACCCTGTGAACACATACTTTGCCACAAAGTGCAGTCATTGGATGTAAAAGAGTTAAGAGTTCCTTAACTGACAACAATCGAAGCACTGCTGCCAGGCCTCTAGGTACGCGGCTGGTGGGCTGAGTGTCTTCAGACGGTGATTTTCAGCAAGATCCCAGCAGCCAGGACTTCGTGTTCATATTTTGATATAGTCAGCAGGTATTTTCTATCCTGAAGGTGATCTGAATTAGTCACCTTTTAGACAAACGTGTACTCCAATGCATAGCACCACCTGATCTGGATTTTTTAACTGAATTTTCAAGGACATTCACTATAGGGTAAGGCAACATCTCTGATTTACACCTTCAGGAAGACGATGAATCAAAGTCTGTTTGAGGCAGCAGACTGCAGCTTTTCAGTGTAATGATATGAAGATTAAAGAGGAAAGATAAATATGAAGGACATTTTCGCTTGGTGTGTGTGCACATATATGTATTTATGGATGTACATATTGAGCTTCTGCCTCATTACTTTATTTACACACAGCTGTAAAAGGGAAAATACTTTTTTATTCATTAAACTAAAACATATTCCCGAAGCTTACGTATATGCCCTTGAGAAGAGGAATTCTGCTTTTAGGAAGTCATGAAGTCTATCCATGCAATTTCTAATGTGGTCTGTGTTTAGTGATAGCTTTTCAGCTGCACTTTTTTGTAACTTTTGTAGTTTTAATCCATATTAGACCTGCAGAATTAGTAAGCATGGAAGTTTTGCTGGGATGAGTATTTGGATCTTTTGCAGACGTACATAATTCACTGGTGTGCATTTCAAGCTGTCCTCTTACGTAGAAGTATTTGAAAATAGATTGCTTATTGCCCTAAGTCATTAGCTGCATGGGCTTCAAATTGACCATCCACCCCACCGTTAGTGACATTTCCACAAAAATGACAGCAATGGAAGGGAATATGTTCATAGCATTTTGAATTTTCACAATATTTTACTACATGTACTTTCAAGCATTGACAATTTCACAGAAGAAAAATACCAGGTTAGTCAACCTTCCCCGGGTTATAAAATACTCAGTGACAATCAATAACCTGAGAATTCAAAACAGATCTTACTATTCTGTCTCACAGCATGGTGAGCTAGACTCACTTTGGGCTAGACTGCTTCCACTTAAGTCCTGAATACTGCTGTTCAAGGTTCTCTTTCCTAGAGGGTCCACAGCTTTCATTTTCAGGGGTCTGCCTGGCCATTGGCAAGCAGTTACGGACAGCAGTTTCCAGTGTCTCAGAACTACTGTACTGGACTAGCTGGGCTGTGAACGTACCCTGTGTTTGGGAGGCAGTACACCAGCACTAGGTTTTTGAGAGGCATTGTCCCTGTAATCTTTTTGAAGGTCTCATTATTCTAGAATAGGTTCCTGCTTATATTTTATAGAAGCATTAACTTAAATATACTTGAAAGTAATGTTAGTCAATGTTCTTTTTGCAGGTATTATGCATTCGTTTAATATTCTTTCCATTGAATTTATTCTAGGAATCCTTGACAGAGTAAATTTGTTGTCATCAGTGTTTAAGTCTTTCATTTTCCACCATCTGAGAATTTCCACTGATACGCATATATTCAAACCTTCCTTATAAGGTTTAGAGTTTTCAGATATTATAATGAATGAAGAAAGATGTATTAGCATCTTCGTTGCTATCTACATTTCTCTGAAAAGCATTCCATGTATACTTACACAGCTGTCAAAGTTCTTGATAGGTTGAAGACGCACACTTCTATTAGTTATTTGACACATTTGGCAAGAATTCCAGCATAATTATAAGATATAGACATGGGTATTTGTTAATGTTGTCTATGCTACTCTATAGTTACCATTATGTTTAAATCTTATCTGTGCAAAAATGGAAAACTCTTCTATGATATTTTGCATGATTTGTGTGCCTTGTGGGATATTCATTCACCCCTCCTTCTTATGAGTTTGTTTCTTTCTCCAGAACACAGTGTAGGACTCTTTATGCTACTATTCATGAGAGGAAGTGAATGAGAGAGAAAATACACTGCTCTAAGATTAATGTGGTTACTGATAATAGTAGCTAAAATTATTACAGTCCTGTCCTTCTAAGATTAGTGTTCACTCTTAAGATTCCAGGAACAGGAGAACCTAATTATTTTAAAGGGGCTTAGAGTGAGATTTTGCGTACTGATCAGGTTTAAAACTCCTCTTTTGTTGTAATTAATGTGACTCATCTTGATATTGCTGATTTTTTTAAATGTTGTAGGCGTAATGTTTATAATTAGAATTCTTATAGATTTGAGGTTAGCTAAGAAGAACCTTGACAGTTCATTGCTATTTTCTGATATTTCCCTCTGTGATTTTCATTCAAGTTTCCATCTATATGCACCTCCTTAGATATATCTCTGGTTATTTTCATTAATGGCTGCAGGCAGTTTTTACTAAATGTGTCTGTTTAGTGGACCATGTATAAGTGTATTCTCTGGTTAGCAGCAGTTTTAATTCATTTTTCTTATAAATGGATTTTTATACTTTACTAACCTCTTTTGTATTGGTATAGACATTATGAAGTTAAAGGAGAAACAGGGTAGAATTAATAGACCAAAATAATTTTTTTCTTGTCCAATCCTCTTTTTTTCAGACAGATTTAAACAACCTCATTATATTTCCAAAGCTTTCATGCTCTTAAAAAAATTCTGAGAGAAGTCAACTTTATAATATCAAAAAATCCATCATGACTCACGTTATCAGATTTGATTTTACATTTGTAAATCAAGCAACTCCCACTTTACTTGCCTATTTCTTCTTCTAATCTTAGCAAAGATTAGATATACTGGTCACAATCTTGAGAAAACTATTTACGGATGTGGGGAAAATCATTCAGCTATCTCTCAAAATGATGAGTTCAACAATAAATAAGTCCTTTATTTTTCTACACCTGGCATATTTTCCAACACTTTTGAAGTTTTCTACACTTTGACCTTGGCCATAAAGTTGAAGATGATGTCAGTTTTTCAACATCCACCATTGGTGCAGGAATCTCTGTGCAGGTCATAGACCTTTAGAGTACCTCTTTTGCAACAGAGGAATTAACAAGGTTAGTATAAACAATAAGAAACCCAGAGAAGAGCCTCACTAGCAGTCAAGCTCTGGAACCCCACAACATCTAGAGGAGAGAGCAGATTTTCCTCTGCCCTATCTATACCTGCCCCCTTTTATTTCCTTACTTTGAACCAACAGACATAATGTGGAAAGAATGTACCAGCATCTTTATGACCAGAAGAAGGGAATAAAGATTTTCCAATAAGAGATAGCATTGGAGATAACCAGGTGGTGGAGGGTAGGAGAGGCCTGGGATATACATATTAAGGTGGCTTCAGGCTCAACATGAAAAACAAAATAAAGGCAAGATTCCCAAGAGATCAGGAAGCAGCTATCTGACTCCATTTGAGGCTAAGTAAGTTCTTCTGTAGCAATCTTTTTAACGACTACCGGGTTTGTTTCCATCCAGAGCATTCATTCCCTGATTTCTAAAGAGTGACCATCAAGGTGTTCGCCCCAGAGTAATACTTGCCTTCTATAATATCTAAAGAGAATCCCTTCTTTAACTTCATACCCCATTAGTTACTTTACTCTCTTTCAATTCTCATTGGGAACCATTGCATGTATCAACCACAAAAATTATTTTTAGTGAGGTGCAATGGTGCATGCCTGTAATCCTAGCGACTCAGGAGGCTGAGGCAGGAGGATAGTGAGTTCAAAGCCAGCCTCAGCAATTTAGCAAGGCTCTAAACAACTTAGTGAGACCCTGTCTCAAAATTAAAAAATAAATAAATTAAAAAAAAAAAACAGACTGGGGATGTGGCTTCATCACCAGTGGTTCAACTCCTGATACCAAGAAAACAAAAATTCTTTTCATCACTATTTTATTTTTGCCTGGATCTTTAAAGGACTGACTATTCTTTGTCTTTCATTCCTTCATTTGCTTGAGAGAACCTTGTTTCCTTCTTATCTCTTTTCAGTGTCCCTAATTGCTTACCAAGGTTGTTTCTTTAGCCTTGGACAGTCTTTTCCACTGACATTTGATCTAACAATGGCATTTTTTTTTCAATATTCACATTCTACTTCACTCAGAAAGTAGTAGTATTTGCTGGTTCTAAATATCGACTCTCTCTGTGCATTCCCTACCCACTGCCTAGGTTTGCGGGATAAAAATCTATTATGACCTGACCATCTTCTAGGATGGACAAACTGTGCTAAGGATACAGCCAGCTGAAGTCATCCCATTTCCTCTTGTCACTGCTTTTCTGTGTCTCTTAAAATGCTGGCAGATGTGCAAGTCCAAATTGGATGTTAAATTATCTTCTTTTGCTTGTTTTTTTCTTGAAATGTAAGCTAGGGTAGTTCTTTGCCATGCTTAACTACTCATTCAGGCCATATCACATTAGCATCACGTCCAAGTGAGCAAATATGTTGTTTTCCTTGAACACAGGGAACAAAGAGGAATGCTTTCGCCTAGTTCTTCTACTCCCCCCCCCCCACCATAGCATACTATCTTGCTGGGAAATATATGCAACAAATCATTTTACTTTTCCTCTTTCATCATTCTCTATAAGAATTTTCAATTGCTCCAATTCAGTATGAAAGTCTTCCTGTGGGCAGAATTTTTGCTTTGGACTGTAACAGTTGGAATCCCAAATACGTAGTTTAATCCTATAATTTATTGAAGTAGTATCAGAGATGTATTATTCAACTTCATCATCAGTATGGCATGTTTATACATATTTAATTTCTTGTTTCTCTTCTGAGTTGAGAAACTTATTAATCATAAGTCTCAGAACTGTGTTTGCTTATTCATGGTGGTCAGGACACACATTCTTAGATTCACACTACTGAATTATTCTCTATTCTTCCTGATTTTTATTTCAAAAGGTTCAGTCTTAAGGTAAGGTTGGACCTTATGTGAAAATTCACTGTCAACTCAGTTTCATTAAAAAAAAAAAAAAAAACTTTTATCTTCATCACCACCACCATAGTAGTACTTCATGCTTTTGATCTGATATTCAGTAGATCATCCCCAAAATCTTTGTTTTGGTTGTTTTATATATGTTTAATGTGCTTGTAGAAGAGTGGTTTTAATTCTGCTATTTAAATCCACTTAGATTTCTAAAATCAAGATCATCAGAATCCAGAATATGGAAAATTGTCTGTTTCAAGCAAATTGACATTTCTTCTATTATTGAATTGTTGTATTCAAAAGATTTTATTAATATGCCATCCATTGGAGAACATGATTGCATTCTGGATTTCTGTGGATCTGTTTAATTAAATGGAGCTGTTCTGATACATTTTTTTCTGTGTATGTTTATGGTGAGTGATTCTTTGAGGGGGACCCCAAGTTTTGGATCTTTGTTGGTAGACTTTGAAATCTTTCATATGAAGATTGCAAGCCTAGCATTGAATTCAAGAAGAAGTATTGCTTTAAGGGGCTTCCAGGTATGGACTATAATTTCAATGCTATGCACTCTCCTTTCTTTCATATCTGTTTCTGATCAGTTTTGTAATGACTGAATAACTAATAACTGTGTGGTAACATGGTCAGTAATGATTTAAGAGTGAGAGACTGGTCATTTTAGAAGATAAATTTAGGAGAGAAATGCCACATTAACTGATTTTGCATAATTCATTTTATCTAGTGATGGCTTTGCACTTCTTTTCCTCCTGTGGCTGTTTACTCCTCCTGTGATGGTTTGTTTTAAATTCTCATCAGGAATGTCCATTATTTTGTCCCTGTTTTGATAGCAGTGGTGCTAGTTTCTGGTGAATAGGAGAATTATGTCCAGAAATGGATTCTGTATTTACAAAGCACGTATGTTTAATTTGCAGTCCCACCACGTAACCTGATGATCGATATCCAGAAAGACACTGCGGTGGAAGGCGAAGAGATTGAAGTCAACTGCACTGCCATGGCCAGCAAACCAGCCACGACTATTAGGTGGTTCAAAGGGAACAAGGAGCTCAAAGGTAAGGGAGAAACCTCCCTGGACTGAAGTTGTTAGTTGGCACTTGATTCTAGCAAGTATGCCTTTGTGAAAATTATGGACAGATGAGACGCATGCCCTTGAAACAAAGTATTTATTTAGGTATGGCTCATAATCAATTACTAAAGACATCTGAGGCCGAAGCAGAACAGCACTGTATTCTAATTCATATCCTCTTGTGTAGTTTGAGGGTTCACGTTGCTGCACTCAGATGCCCAGAACAAAATAAACCTGAAAACTAGAATACTTCATGCCAGGAAGAACTGCTGTTGGGAGTGTTCCCTGAGCTCGGGCCATTTCTGTGCCTCAGTTCTCATTGCATAAAATCCTTGCATTTTGTGGTGACAGATTGTGTCAGAACCCCAAATTTTCCTGTTAAGCAAATTTTTAAATTCCAGATTCTAACATCTGTTATATTGTGAACTGTATTAACAATACACTTTCCTGCATGGGAAGTTGCACTAAGAAGACTAAGAATTTCATCTTAGTTATGAATTTACAATAACTATCTTTCTTGTTAAACCTATAATCTAGTCACCCAATTCACTAGCCTGGTTTTTTTGCAAGGTCTTTGACTTTGTGGGATCAGTGTAAGCAGCTCCTTTATCCATGCTTCAGTTGACTCTCCCTGAGTTCTGAGCCATCCCAAGGTGGATTCCTGGATCCTCAGTACCTGCCACCCAAGCTGTTGGACCATATTCACCACTTATCCTGTCTCTCACCTATGTCGGTATTCAGATTCATTTCTTTTCAAGGTTGCCCTCCAAGTAGTACCCTGAAGACAGGACTCAAGGACTGGCCTACTCTGGTTATTTGACAAAAATACTAGTGCCTCAGTTTCTTCTAAAATAACAATAATACATTCCTTATATGATTCTTACGAACATGAAAGAGTGAATATCTGTAAAGCATTTAGCTAGCACCTGGCCCAACTCAAGTGCTGTCTGTGTGCTTGTTAAATAAATAAACACTGTGAGGAAGAAAAGAATAAGCCCTTTTAGAAAGGTGATGCAGAAATCTATATCTAGAAACAGAGAAATCCATATCTAACTGCATAGGTTTCCAAAAGCTTGTTCTGTTTTAATCTCCTACTTCCTAGGTATGGTTTTAGAAGGAAGGAGTTTCTCATTTCCCCTCTGCTTTTCTGTCTAAGTGAACTGAGCCATTAAATGTGTACCCATAAGTACAAAACATTAAAAGAAAGTTAATGGTGTGCCATGTTCGTGGGAGTGCTGGGTTCAGGAAGGGACTGCCTTGGCCTATTCATTCTATCCGGAAGCCTCCTCCCCGCTTTTTGGGTGTTCTTGGATGTGTCTCCCATCTGGCCCAAAGCCCTATATCTTACTTTGCTCTAGCCCACTGCCACTGCCTTTCTGTGGTCTTCCAGAAGTCTCAGAGTTTAAACATTTCAATTACAATTTCAATTATGTAAATCCATTTAGTTACTTTCCCTCTTAATTGTTGATGATGGGGGTAGGCAAAAGGGTTGTTTATGTCTCTACTGCTGATTGAATTACTTAGGGGATTTGGATGACGTCCTGGAATTTTTAAACAGTGTGACAGCCTCAGAGATGTTTTAAGTTCCGATAGTTGTAGGGGTAAAAAACGCTTTTCTTTTCGTCCTCACAAGTACCTTGGAACAGCCAGATATCAATGTGGTTGAACTTTTGGCTGACTTTATGGGATTTTGAGATAGAAGAAACATGTAATATACTTGAGTAAAAATACTGTATACTGTTTGGGGTTGAAATATATCTTAAATATGATTCTATAGGGTTGAAAAGTAGGAAATTAAGAGAAACAACCATCTTATCAGTTATCCAGTTCCAGATTGCCCTTATCCAAGTGACTTCCATGATATCTGTTAAAATAGTGATGTTGAATTAGGAAGGGGAGAAGAGAATCTAGAATCAGAATGATGGAAAATCTTTCTCCAGTCTCTGGCTGTTTATACGTTTTTCTGTCCTGCAGGCAAATCGGAGGTGGAGGAGTGGTCAGACATGTACACTGTGACCAGTCAGCTGATGTTAAAGGTGCACAAGGAGGATGATGGGGTCCCAGTGATCTGTCAGGTGGAGCACCCTGCGGTCACTGGAAACTTACAGACCCAGCGGTATCTAGAAGTACAGTGTGAGTACCCTAGCATCATACTCTGAGGTCATAGCATGGCAGCTGCTTAGAACCCCGTCAGATCCATTTATTGGATGCATACTTACATTTTATGTAGTATTAATAGACTGTTTCTCCTGTAATCTTGGTAGAAAAATAATCAAAGGATTGTTTTAAGGAAATACTGCCATATCACAATGAGGATATGAGAGTTCATCTAACCCAAATGTAAAACTAAAATGATTCCAATCTCCTTTAACATATGCAAAATTGATTTCCTTGAATATAGACATTCAGCATTTTTGTGCCAACTTCAGATTCTGGGGTAATCCCACACTTCTTGTTTGTTTGTTTGTTTGTTTGTTTGTTTATGAGGGACAGTGAGAGAGAGAACGAATCAATTTTATTTAGTTTTTCATGGCTTTCGCTGCTCCGACACTTCAGTGTGTACGTGGTGGCAGCGGCTGCACTTCACGCAGGACAGACAAGCACCGAAACCGCTGAGCCATTGCTCCAGCCCCTCATCCCTCTCTTTCTAATCCCATCATAAGGATTAGATTTTTTTTTAAAGGAGGTATTTTATTTCTATTCCACATCAGCATTTTGTTTTAATTGCATGTTCTCTGCTGTTTGAAGTTGAATTATAGCAGTGAGTTGAAAGTTGAATTCTGTGAGGTAAGTGCCACGTCTTGATGGCTTCCTCAATAAAAGCTGACCGTAGTGAAAGAGGCTGTCTCCCTACAGTGCCCTATGGGCTAAATATGTTACCATCTTTTCCTCTGGGACCCTCCTGCAACAGAGAAAAAAAAAAAACCTGGTTTCTGCCAAGTTTCTGGCCAAGTAGCCAACTTCTCTCTCTTTTCATCAAAAGCCTTCTGTAACTTGGCCTCTGAGAACTTCCAACTGATAATTGAGTATGCAGAGTAAAAATGTTGTAAAAGTTTAATTGGGATGGCAGAGATTGGGGATCTAATGATAAAAATGCATTACTGTTTGTGCATCTTTGTGTTAGTATCTTTCAACTGTAATAACAAATTATAGCACCACAACCTTGATGGCATAAAACAATAGAAATTCACTCTCTCGGTTCTGGAGACCAAAAGACCAAAGTGTGTGTCAGACTGCCTTCCCCGCAAAGGCTCTAGGGGAGGACCTTGCCTTTCCTCCTCCAGCTTCTAGGGACTCCGGGAGCTCCTTGACATACAGCTTCACGCTGCCCTGCTCTCCACATGGCGTTCTCTTCTCTGTATTCTCTCCTCTGTGTGTCTCTTATAAAGGCTTTGTCGTTGGCTGTAGGTCCCACCCAAGATAATCCTTTTGTACAGTCTCGAGATCTGTAAGTTAACTACATCTGCAAAGACCCTTTTTCTTTTTTTTAATTAAGAAATTTATTTGTTGAACAATCAAACATGCTTCTAATGAAAAAATATAATATATAAATAAATTCTCAATATCAGATTTACCCCCCAAAAGCCCCCCCCCCCAATTATCCACCCTTATCTCCCCTCCTCCCTAGTACACCTCTACAAATGCTTTAGGTTTTATGTCATTACATCTTTTCCGGATTTAAAACATGAGAATTGACCTCCTCTCTCAATGGCCAGGGCAAAGACCCTTTTTCTAATTAGGCAACACTCATAGGTTCTTGGGATTAGAACCGCCCATATCTTTGGAGGCCACCTGCTCTTATATTTGGATGCACTCCTTGTCATGTTTTAATTGCCTGAGCAAATAGGGGACAGGGAAAGTTTTTAAAAGTTCCTTGTAAGAGACCATCGCATTCCAACCTTTTCTTACTCTGTGGGCTTGGCTCAATTTAACATTATGTAATGCAGGTTTTTCTTGTTAATTCATTTCATCCACTTTATTATATAGTTTCATTATGAGCATCATGCTTATAATTTTCATATCACAAAAACTATTGTGGTGTAATGTCCCTATAATGGGAAAACAGAAATGATCAGATATTATCTAAATTGGCAGATAGTAGATTTCTTGTGACTTTGTTAATATGTAATTCATTTAAGCAAACTTAATATCCATTAACTTTCTTTGTAGGGGCCCATTAGCTTTAATAATACATTAGCTCCTTTGTGAGTCCTGAGTAGATATTCGCCTAGTTTCCGCCCCTAAACTCTTTAAGTAGTTTCCCAGAGAATCTCTTAAATAGAATATAGCCCCACCCACCTACAGAATTATACTCACTGCCAAATGCAGAGTATTTCAAGCGGCACACCTCCTACCCCTTGGAAAAACTTGGTAATGATCCTTATAAACCTTGGCTTCCGTATCCTGCAGATTCAAGAGAGATTTGTCCTTCCAAGAAAAGTAATAAGGCTCTATATCTGAATCAATTTGCCTTCAGTCTAACGAAGTGCTGCTGGCTCCTACCTGTAGGAAAGGGACTTTACTGCCTTCCAAACATGAGGATGTACTAGTGATCATTTCAGTCACCAACATGGAATTTTTTTGCGGGCAGCTCTCTCTTCCTTTGTCCAACATAAGCCACATAATGTCTCCTTGATATTCCAGTTTTAGAATATACACAGGAAAAAATCTTTTGTGTTAAATATGGTTAATAATTATAAAGTTTTTCATCTTAATCTGAATGGGAATTTCATGTCTGGTTTGAAATCTTTAATAAGGCTGTCAGTGCTCAAGAAAGTCACCTGATAATTTACTGCCCTCCATTCCGAGAGCACTATTAAGAACTTTGTGGAGTTGGCCAGGAATTCCTTAAGTGTGTCTTCAAACAGGATTGAACTTCTGTGAGTTATTTCCCACCAGCAGCCTCGCAGTAACCAGAGCTCATGCCTCAGGCAGCTGAAGCGCTCAGTCGTGGGCTCTACAGTGTGCCAGCTGTTCACCAGCAGTGTTGGTGGCTAACGCCATAGCGGTCCTTTGCAGACAAGCAGCACCACATCTTGATGGTCAAGAAGAAAGCAAAGATTCCTGACTGCTCAAGAGTTTTAGACTAATGGGTTCAGTAGCCAGTCTGTATGGAGTTGAACTGTGATACCTTGTGAGGAGGAACATTACACCTGTGTTTTTACATGCACCTGGACTCGTAAAGTTGGCAGTTTAACCTTATAGAGGTCACTGGCACCTTTAAAATTCCTTTGATAGCTATAGACCTAGAAAAGATGAATAAAATCACATGTTCACCACATTTTGCTAACACTCTGAGGAGTCCATTTCTCCCTGAGAGTTTTCATTATTTTAGTTATTTGAGGGCCACTTTATAAGATTCATTTTTTGGTTTTTTTTTTTCTTTCTTTTTTTTTTAAGAGAGAAGGACAATGAGACAGAGAGAGAGAGAGAGAGAGAATCAATTTTTATTGAGTTTTTCACATGGCTTTCATTGCTCTGACACTTAGTTTTGGGTGCTGGGGTTTGAACCCATGTACTCATGCATGCCGGGCAAACACTGCAACCACTGAGCCACTGCTCCAGCCCCAGATTCATTTTTCTTTAAGTAATTTTATTGCTTTAAACTAATCATATAATAATATCTGTAAATTTATTAATTTTATTTGTTAGGCATATGTGTCTAATAAACATTGTTTTAAATGTACAACTATCCTTTTCTAAATGTCCTTTACTTTGCTACCTAAGAAGATTACATATACTATCAGTGATAGACATTACCACCAAGACATACTGACTCGCTCCATGGGCTTCAGATCACACTCTGAATGAATAAGACTACCTTCGGGCAAATCTAACTAGATCCAAGTGGTATTAAATGTGCTCAGTTGGTGTAACCCTGACCTGTTTTGGCCAATGAAGGTTTATGGAAATGTCTCTATACCAAATGTCTAAGACAAAGGAATGTTAACCAGGTTATGAACAGGGTTAAAGGACAGACAATAGAATTGAATTCTGTATAAGTTTCATATATATATATATATATATATTTATTTATATATATTTAAAAATTTTTATTTAGTTTTTCATGTGGCTTTTCTTGCTCCAATACTTTATTGTGTACATGGTGCTGGGCTTTGAACTTGCGTCCTCACACATGCCAGGCAATTGCCGTAACTGCTGAGCCACCACTCAAGCCTCAGTTATATATTTAAAAAAAAAAATGTTAAGAGGAAAATGAAATAATGGTTACTTGCATTTCATGCCATTGAATATCCTATTTTAAGGGTGACAAGGAGGGCTGGAGCCCTGGCTCAGCAGTTACGGCACTTGCCTGGCATGCGCAAGTATGCGAGTTCAAACCCCAGCACCCACGTGCACAATTAAGTGTCAGAACAACGAAAGTCATGTGAAAAACTCAATAAAAATTGATTTAAAAAAGAAAGAGTGACAAGGAAAGGTAAGAAGCAAGATAAGAAGAGAAAGGGGTACACTTCTCTCCTTAAAGTAGGTTCCTCCACACTGCGAAGAAAACAGGACTTGAGCTGCAACTTGAAATTGCCTTTGTCTTGTGGATTCAAGTCCTAATTAATTGAACCAGAAATTTGTAGTGTTTGTTTGTTAGTACCCTTATTTGTGGTACCAGGAGAAATTGTTGTGCCCAATTATGTGAAAAATCAGCCAGATGTGTATGCTGTCATACTTTTAATAATCCTTAAGTTTTTGGTGAGTACAGATATTAATTGTGTAGTACGCATTGAAGTGATTAACATCAATGTAATTTATCATCTGGAGATTTCTGAACATAAATAAATGAGTTGTTTTGTTCAGCAAGGTGTTGACCCCTTCAAAATCAGTGAATTAAAGTCCCCCCCCCTTTTTATTATAAATATGAAAGGCACCACAATCAGCCAAGTGTTCAGTTATTTGATTTTCTGGGGCATTAGCCGCTCTTGTTTGTGACATTTCCCTGTTGGGTGCTCGTTTCAAGCTCGTTAATAAGGTTTTCTCATAGGAACGTGGCTGGGAATGAAGAACATACGTAAGGCTCTTGGTTTCCTAGCTTTCATTCTGAGACCCAGCAAGGGTACAGTAGCAGCATGCAGTTAAATGTTTAAAACAGAAAATAATTATGTTCGCAAGCTGGAATTCAAAGCCCTGTTTTCTTATATGTTATGCAGAGAGCATTTTTGCTTTTTAATGTTCTGAGCTGTAGCACCCAAAAATCTTTCTGTGCATTTTTTTCTTGCAAATATCTATATAGTTGGTATTGCCCAAATTTACAACACTGTTGATTATAGCAGCGCATGATACAGTTGTAGCATGGTTAGTAGAGCTTCAGATCGGAGGGAACGCACTCTTGTCAAATAAAAAGCCTGTTTAAACGAGAACAGTTCACTGTCTGCACGCTAACAGAAAACTGTCTAAATAGCATCAAGGTGGCAACACATAGTGCCATAAGCTGGGAATTCAAAGAGAAGCTGTGACCCTCAGTATAGAATTCAGATTGCTATATAGAAGGGAAGAAAGCCCTACTCTGGACAGAGGTGAATGTGAAGCTCTTGCATTACTACTGCGTGTCTTTGATTTCACCCATCATTGCCTTGCTCTTTAAAACGTTTCTCAAAAATCCGCATTTTGTGAGGATTTCGTGTGTGTGCATATTTATAAAAAAAAAATAATTAAGAGATGAGTTTTGAAAGAGAGAATGAAAACAAAGCCTCTAGAAGTGGGTGTGTGAGTGCCCTCCCTGCCCTGATCAGCATCTGAGAGTTAATCGTATATGTGGGCGTCATTTTCAAAATGAGTTTTATTGACTGCCTGTAGCCAGGTATTTTATAAATCCATATTCCTGTTCATCCAAGGTCCAGAGAAGGGTAGGGGTTTTTTTTTCTTTCATTCTTCCTCATCTGGGGGGAAATTGGGCATTGAGGAGATGATCAAAACTGGTTCTTTATCTGTGACAAAATAAATGTTTCTCTGGTATTGATAGTGCCCTGTGGCGAAGGAGGAAGAAAAACCTGGAAATGGAAAATCTTTCCTGATTGGAGTGGAGGATAAGACTTAGTTTCCCAGAATGGCCCCTCTTTCGCATCCTTTCCCCCACCAAATCTGTTCCCGGATTGTATTCTTCAAAGCATAATAGCTGCTGGTTTCAGGTTTGGCCTCTTTCTGTCTGATCTCCAGTCTCCTTTTTTAATAGAATCCACTCTTCCTTCCACTCTCATTTTTTTTTTAAAGCAATGAATTGAGTTTCGGGGAGGTTTTTTCCATATTTTTTATTCCACATGATAAATAATCAAAGCATGGAGACCCCCTAATAGGAACTAATTTTTTTAAATTGTCATTTTTTTGTGTTAACACAGAGCAGTGCAGTTCCAAGTTCCCAAGGTTCTGAGTGCTGTAGATTCTGAGTAGCAAAGTGGACAGGAAGTCAAGTAACCAACATTCAGAATGCAAAGAGGGAATGTTGGTCCCTATACATTGCAAGCAGAACTTGAATGAGCCTCTGGGAAAGGACCTTTGTCTTAGGAAGACACACCCAGAAGAAAGAGGCTTCCTAAGGACCCACTTCCTACCTCACTGGACTGGTATATTTTTAAAAGATGTGTCTGTTTTGCCTTGGATATCAAATACTTACATGGAGAAACTAGTCTTCCAGTGTACATTCTTGGCTTAATGGTTTTTAACTCAAGGTCAAATTTTGATTCTGTGGAAGGTTAAATGATTGTGAAGCTGGCCTCTAAAAAGAGTGGTCAAACAACATCCTTTATGATTTCCCTTAAGATTCCACTTTGGAATATGCCAGAAATGCTAAATAATTGTGTAATGAAATAGAAGTGCATAAATAGGAACTCATGGGCTGGACCTCAAATTTTAGGAGCTGGGTTAACCTTCATAAAGAAAAGCGCAGTGAATACATGAGAAAGTGCTCTAAATCATTAGTAATCAGAGAAATGCAAATGAAAACCACATTAAGATATCACCTTACACCAGTCAGAATG